>JAAXOA010004488.1:0-10239 GCA_036561885.1 Salina celebensis
GGAAATGCAACGTGTGCCAGGCCTGCCGACTGCGGCTTCATGGGTCCCGTAGACTTGGGAACACTTCATTGTGATACTAGCTCGAAACGTTGCTGTTGCATAAGCTATGGTGAAGATTGTAATAAACCTGATTCCGAAGTGACGTCTTTGTTCTGTCCTCCGGGCGCTCCTCAAGAACCGTGTCAGCAGGCCACCACCGAAATAATTACCACAAGTTCTACCACGACGATGGATCCTCATTTTGAATACCAACATTATGATGAAGATGACAACGGTATCGGAAGGCTGTCTGTGAGCTGGCCAGTCCCTTTCATCTCGATCTTCATTGGACTGTTCTTAGTACCCTGCTTCTTGTAAGCATTTAAACATTACTCGTTTGTCACTCTTGGATTTCATAGTTTTCGGTTGGACTTTGGTCTAAATCGGACGATTGGTCAAGCTGTTCCTGATTTTTTTAAACTGCCCTTATAGTCGACGATTGTTCGTTGAAGCATGCGAATAATGAGAAATCAAATTAAACTGTTGCTGCTTATGTTACCGTATTGAAATGAGAGACAAAATCGCTAATCGCAAATCACAATTATTGAAGCATGATAAAAAGAACATGACCAACTTCCTCCGAATTTTAAGAACCCATACCCATAACTTAAAGAATTGGTTACAAAAGAAGTTTTAAGAACGAACGAGTAAAAAACAGAGATTTTTGAAACTTTTGTTCTTCAACGATTGTTCCCTTCATGTACCATCCAAAATCAAGTATATAATGCATGAGAGCCTTTTCCTCCTACAGACTGAGCACACAACATATACTTATAAGGATCATCTTTTCGAAAACAAAAATAGGGCTTATTTTGTCTGACTGACGGTGGAGTTAATGCTCCGTGATAACAAAGGGAAGTCAATTTTGAGGTGTAGCAGGGAAACATCTTCCTGGGATATATAATCAACTTCACATGGCTCCCTTTTAAAGTTTTCTGGTTCACAGCCACTTCTTATTTCATCTTGTACAACAACATAAAAAGAAGATAAAGGAAACATGCGGTTCAAAGTCTCTTAACCCAAACCTCCATCTAGATTTATCTCCAGAGACTAATCTTATAAAATTAAAACATTTCCAAGCTGGAAAACCTTATTCAGTTCGCAAATTCATTGATTGAATGAATACATTACGTGCAATTTTACAGCATGTGCGAAAGGTCTTTTCTTCAATGATCTGTTTAAAGTCCTTACAACATCAACTCTTCATTCATGCAATGCAAAACGAAACAAAGATGTATGGCTTTGTACCACGTGCTATCAAAACTAGGCCGGTTCATTCTTTAATCATCGCGTTTTATGATTTAATGATCAAATCCAAAGCAGATGTCAATTATACAAGGCAGCACATAGTACGTACATGCTAGCCTTTTAAATAAGATTATTTTGAACACTTTGAATGAAAAAACTGGGGATTTCATGTAACATATTCCATTTCAAAGGCAGCTGCATGAAAAGGCATCACGAAAGATGTTGCCAATTACGATTACTATTGCCACTGCCACGGATCCATTTATTGACGATGGGAAAGGTGATCAGATCTTTAAAGAGACGAAACACTGTATCGGTTACACATTAACAAACAGCAACATTTGGCATTGTGTGCCGTGTGTGTTGCGAAGGAGTTAAAGAGTCAAAAGTAAAGGTGTTCCCACTTCCCGGTTTGAACATTACTATCGACATCAGTTCTGTTTTCATAGGGCAAATCTTGACCTGATTTTGTTTTTCAGTATCCGAATCAATTAAGCCATTAAAAATCCTCTTAATTGTAGCGATTACATTGTACAAAACAAACACTATTTTCGGTTAATAAAGATAAACGCACATTACCAGTACGCCAGGTCATGGTCATCTCTCACCGATGATATCGAGGAAATTATAAAATTCCTCCGAATGGCGTAGCATGATCTATATATCCTCAACAATATACTTTTTCCGATAATATCAGAGAAATATGCAACCAGCAGAAAAATGTTTCTCTAAGTGATGTATTACTTTTTATATACTGATGCAAACCCGCCTTGAATCTGATCACATGAAGAACAAAAGGCACAATGCAACAAAAAAATATTCTAAACTGTAATGAATTCCATTCAAATTTCTTTGGAGCATTCACATCTTTATTTGAGTTTGAGTCTGAGAGCTAGCAAACTTGATTTTTAAAAATTGCTTCAATCAAAGCACCCAAAGCAAGCTTTTAAGGTTATTCCTCTACAGTAATCTGTAAACGTTACCTTCTAGAATTAAAATATGCATCCGTTCCAAAGCAAAGAATAAAAAGTTTTATTCAAGCACGTACACAAATCAAGTCTTGTATGTATTTTCGTACTTGCTGCTATAATTAAGAGCAACTAGCAAAATTATACGAATCCGCTGTAAGCAAAACCAGCGAGAGGTACTCACAGCTCAGGTTCTCTTTTGTCAGAAGGAAGCATTTTTAAAGAATCAAATCAACCAACTCACTGGGCCCATGATAAGTTTGATTTTAATTACTACCTTTAATATGTACAAATCCAATCATTCATCATTCAAAAGGAAGATATTTTAAAATTCAGATCTCGAAATATTTCACCATGAGTTATAACGAGTTTTAACTACATATCCAGTACAAACGTAGAAATATAACTGCGTATTATCTTTTAAGCGCTACACACTACCCACAAATGCAGCCCATTAGTGCCTGTAAGCTTTAAGAAAACATATTTAGTCCCGGTCAAAATGAGTTAGGAGAACCATAACTATATTCACAATTCACACATCAATCATTAAAAAAATGCAACTCGGATGAATTTATGTAACTAATCAATACATCGATGAATGTATAAAATGTTATAGTCAGCAGGAAAGGACAGAAATGCTGCCATGTTCTCGGGCCTGTAATTTAAATTTATCTGTTTTTCATTGTATACACATACAACATAGCTGTTACATATTTAATCCCTCTCGATGAATTCATTTGAACTGGAACGTTTTATAGCTGTCATAAGAATTCATTTCGGGTTTTGTAAACATTAAAACTTTATGTAGGTATTCCAGGGAGAGATTTTTTTGGCAGAATATCATTAAGGGAATGCTTTTCAAGCGATGTAATTGATTCAAAATGCGAATTTTTTACAAATTTGCATCCCGTTCTGAAAGGAACAGAAGTAATAAATAGACTATGTTGCCGGCATTAAAGGAAAAGATTGTAATTATCAGGATGATAATCAAATTCTATCTTATCCGAACAAAGCATCATTATCTCAGCATCGGTGTCAGCATCAACTTAAATCTGACAATTCAGGTTTGGCAGCAGCCAACACTGGCGATTCTGTGAGTCCATGTCCATGAGTATGCCGTAATACACTTTCGGTTTTTTTCTCTCTATAAAAATGGAGTTGTCGATGCCCATCTGTGCTCGAGATTGGAACGATACGATCGTTGTCGATCTAGTTTTTTTTTTCAAACATTTTGAAATAAAAGTAGAAACTGGATTTTTACAGAAATTTTAGGGAAATAAGATCCTTGAAATAAAATACTGGTTTTTATTGTTGCTTGATTATAGCCACAACTATTGAAATATTTGCATGAAAGTATACAGTAGGAGACACTGGCAAGATGAAAACTTGACATCCGTTTATTCTAATCTTATTTTTCCTTCGTTTTTCACTTCATTAGCACATTTAATTCACTCAACTCTTTTCTTTCACGCGTCCTAGCGCAACGTCTTATGTAAACTGTAAGTTCAGGGAGTACTTTTCACGTAACAGGCGGTCCAAGTGCGGTTATGTTGAGGTAATCGGCAAAGATACAAAATATTTCAACAACAGTTGGGAAAGCTTCCTCATATGAAGTGTGGCCTCGTACAATGAGTTGCAATTTCAATTTATCCCTTACGCGATTCACCAAGGATTTGCTGCGTTTGTTCCTTAAAACACTACTGCTTTATATGCTTTACATACTTCTTTTCTCCAGGTTACTTTTTCAAGGCATCCACGCTAATTTACCTGGTACAACCCTTCCAAGAACAAAAACATAGACAACAACTGCTTTAATTTCAGTGTTGCTTCCTTATCAAAGCTCTGGAAACCCTTTTTACCAACTGTTACAATATTGTGGTTTTAATACATGTGTCTTATGTAAGACTATTGTTTGTTTTCCGAGTCCTTGACGTTCTGCACGTGTTATATGTAGGTCTCCAGTCCAAAACCATCACCTGTTGGAATTCACCCTAATGTTTTGTAATGATTAATTGATGAATACCTAATGCTCCACTACCTTCAAAAACGAGGAAGCAGAAGTAACACATGTTTCTATAAGACGAATTTACGTTTTGTTGGTCCATGGATTTGACTCATGTATTGCTTTAAAAGCTACTGCCACCAGCATCATAATGAATCATAATCATATTGTTCCATGAGTCTTGCACAATGCAGGAGAGTTACGTTTGAATGTTCCTCTCAATGAAAATTATTTCCTGCTTTGTGACATAAACACATCGTGGAGACCTCCAGGGGTGCCACCTAATATGTTATATGTAGGTCTCCAGTCCAAAACCATCACCTGTTGGAATTCACCCTAATGTTTTGTAATGATTAATTGATGAATACCTAATGCTCCACTACCTTCAAAAACGAGGAAGCAGAAGCAACACATGTTTTTATAAGACGAATTTACGTTTTGTTGGTCCAAGGATTTGACTCTTGTATTGCTTTATAGCTACTGCCACTAGCATCATAATGAATCATAATCATATTGTTCCATGAGTCTTGCACAATGCAGCAGAGTTACGTCTGAATGTTCCTCTCAATGAAAATTATTTCCTGCTTTGTGACATAAACACATCGTGGAGACCTCCAGGGGTGCCACCTAATTGGAAGGAAGCCGCAAGAATAATCTTTACTCAGAGATGTATATCATCGATTGAAGCCGCCACTGATCAACTTTAGATGCCAAATGCCAATCATTTTCTTATACCCACAGAGATACGTATCGATTGAACAGTGCTCAGCATGCCAAAGTTTTCATCCTGTCTAATCTTATGCTTCCCTTGTTCACCTTATTATCCATGCAGGCTCACCACAGAACGGTCTTCCGTAAAAGACTGGTCAAAGTCTCCTTACTCCTTTTTTAAGATATCCTACCTGCGCTGATCCACGTGAGATACCAGAGAAAAAAAGATCAGCGAAAAAACATCACCTCTTCCTTTCCTCTAGATTGTTAAAGGTATATAATACTGAGCTGCAAGATCAAGGATTTCTTTGATACGGGGCAACGGAAGAAATACAAGAAATAACTGAATGAACTTACCAGTGATCTTGGTTATGTAACTCAAACGTATATCTCCACTGATCGTAAAAGTCATTGTTAATCTTTAAGTTTCCATCAACCCGGTTGATTTTTATTTAAAAAAATGAAAGTGTATCTTTTATCATGAATCTTTCTCACTAACAACAAGAGTAGAGTAGATAGTCACGCAAAAGAGTAGACACTGACATGGTTGAAGATAAACTACTACCAAGGTACTGATTTGTTTATTGATATACTTTCTTCCTGGAGTCATATCTCATTTTTTAATGAAGGCGAACTAGTGCATAGTGCGTGTATCCACTTATTGGGTCGCTATGAATGTTGAATATTGATTCATGAAAATACAGTAAATACGTATTATATTACAACTATCAACGTAAATCCGATCAAATTTGTACGCATGTCGTTCACCGTGGGGTTACCTTGTGGCTCCCGGATAGGTGGTCTACCAATCCTCTAAATCTCTGTGAGTTTGATGATGATGATTTTCTTTTATCCTGGCCAAATAATTATTTTGCTCTTAATAACAAATTAAAGTTGGAGTGGTAAATTATTTTTGCATGCGAAATGGCTATTACGACAAATACAAGCATTAGCCATTTTTGACATATGACACATATGGTAATATGTTAGGAGTTAGGACCAAATAACATAACTTGTTCAGCTCCAAGTTCAAAATTGATTCAATAAATCTCTGTAAACTGTACTTTAATGAGTCATATCACTGTTGTTGGTACATATGTACTTGCCTGGAATTCTCCGTTACTTTCTAATATTGACTTTTTTCGTTTACTGCTCACCCTGATGCATTAATGGGGGGAAACAGAATCCACGGTCTGACACACAACATAATAGTGGCCACCTCAAAGACTGCCGATATTTAGTTTCTAACCTAAGTGAATTATGAGGTCACGCTTTTATTTGATTGTATTAAGTTCGTTGGTGGCTGTAATGTTTATAAAATTAATAGATTTACCTTGAAAATGTACGTGCTTTGTTTACGTTTAGGTAATAAAATCCACCCCTTTGTTCCATGCGCCGTTTCAATTCATTCAAGGAAGCCAAATGCACAGGAAGAAAAGAATAATGATAGGCATAGAATCCTCCATCCGATTTTGTAATCATATGATTGAATATACCGTTAGATTACTTCAAATGAGTTACAACAGTAATCTTACAACTCTTTTTATAAAAATCGAAAACTCCAGATCAAGTTCAAGCTCAAGGAAAAGTCTTCCGACATATTTTTTTAGTAAACTTGAAAAAAAGGTTAACAATAGAGAAACAGCAAAATCATTCATCTGCTGTTGTAAATTCATTTATTAACAAAAAAAATGATTGATTTCAAGTTCACACTTTCCAAAGCTTCTTTAAAAAACTGCCGTTATGAGAGCATGTGCGTGTGTAGAACAGTAGCATTGAAAGAGCATACTTCATACTTGACGGAACTCATAATCTTAAAGATATCATCGGTTTATTGTTTCCCAATTCAATGAATAAAAAGTCAAATCATTCAGGATTTTGATAACGGGTCTTCACTACTCTTAAGTAATCATGTGAGTAGCCTGAAACCATTCGTTATCATTTTCACTGACACGCAGAAGTAATTCCTTGGGTAAGCTTTAGATTCAAAAGACTCACTTTTTTCAGTTCCTTTTTCGGAACAATTTTTTTTTCTGTTTGATTCCCATATGCATGGATTATTCCATGGAGTAATCATGATCTTCTGTTTCAAACCAGACTCATCTTGTAGTAATTTGATGGTGATGCGATGATGATCTTTCAAAGAAAACAATGCTTTTTATATTTTTGTGGTTACCCATTCTTGTTTTTGGCTGTCAGTAACGGATATCATGAAGGATTTATTGTTAGACAGCTTGCGGTAAAAGTGTTTTTTTTTCTATTTTCTGACAAAAAACGGAAAAAATTAGATTGGAATTGGCCGAAAGCTAAAGATGAAAAAAATCAATATCCAATTTTTACTGGATATATTGCGTGAAAAGCAAATTCTCATGTGTAGTCTTTGTGCGTAAGTTGTTTTTAGATCTTGCGTGGTTGGTGGTGTACCGCATTTGTGGCGGTTCGGCTTTAACTTATACGTGGATAGTGGTGAAGATTTTTCCGGTCATTTTGACATTTGTTCAGTGGTAATTAACGGGATTGCCGCTGTTGATGATGGTACGCGGGTGGCGTTTTTGAGTTTTAAGATGCGTCACGGGCAAATTCCGTGACGATCCAGTTTACATTTTGTAAATTCAAACAATGATAATTTTTTTAAAGGATCCAGGTGGGCGGTTGTACGGATAAAGCCGTTCTTTTTTGTTTTAAAACTATGCCTTAGTCGATATGGTAAGAGTAATCATGAGCGCTTGTAACGTTTTTGAAAACCCAAAAATATACAGAGGAGATTTGAGCTCTTTTGTGTTTTTGGTGATTCACGCATTTCCTCAGGTTGTTCTACATTTTGCCTGATGAGAAATCTTTTGCAATCTTCAAAATTAGCGTTGATACATATGATTGTATATGCACATAAAAAACTGCAATTTAGGTTCCCACACTAATTCCTTTTTACGCACATTTCTTTGTTTGAAACAACTGCACAAAAACGCACCTGCAATGGCATTACTTTAAAGAAAGTCGAAGCTTGTGGGCTTGACACATGTTGCATGCAAAAATGAATCATGCAATTCACAACTGTTCCAAGTCTATTACGATTTCATGATTCGCTGATTGAGAGCTAAAAAATGTTTTGAAACATGCATAAATGAACAAAGCACATTTTGAACATTGTTACAAAATTGCTTTTGATACTCGCCTTACTGTAAAACAGATATAGAATTTAGTAAGATGTAGAAGCAAAAAGTTAAGAGTTTGATTTGGATTTCCCTTATATTATATTTTTTAAACAGCCAATGACCGTTAGCTTTATCCGTTATGAATGAATGATTTACAATTTTGAAGTTTTTGAATCTTCTTCCTGCCTTGTTTCCAGAACCGTTCAGTATAAAGATATGATGACTTCTATGAATATTAATAATAAAAATAACAACTACCTTCTTTTCTATGATATAAAACCTGCCTAGACGCTCAAACAGTAACACACTCCCACATCAAATAATTCATTACCGTAAAGAAACGTAACTTTCGAACAAAAATGAAATGAACTGGTTCTGTTGAAAAAAAACGAGTGGTTTGAGCAATGAGAAAGGGTTCCCATGATAAGGTCTTAAACAACAAGTAAGAATATCAAACGAAGATGAAGAAAGGTTGTTTGGATGCCCCATCACCCGCCTGTTGTCTGTTCGTCGTCGTACAAATTTTGGGATCTGACGTCACATCCGATTTCCGGTCGTACTTATACTTCTTTTGTATTTATTTCGTGGGCTACATTGAATATTCTCTATTAGGAATAATTTTCTCATTCATCCCTCAGTAGTTCAGCCAGTCATCCTATAAAATGAGCACAGGTAGAGGTTATAAAACCTGTACCCTGTAGGAAAGGAAGAATTATATGCTACGTTATCATTATGGTTATATGTCATTCAAAAAGTAACAACAAGTAGCAGTAAAAAACAGTTGTGTACTCTTTCGTGCAAGTGTGAGCTGAATGCTGGAAGATAAGGAGGAACACTTGCAGACTCCGAGCTTAGTACCAACAACAATGCTTTTCCTTCATAGAACAGGACGCATTTTATTAAGTTGACTGCTTCCAGGTGTAGTCAATACATGCAATTATTATATGTATGAAATTTTAGTGCATTTGATGAATCACTATTATGTCATTTTACAAGAGTAACAAAAACGAGGGGAAATTGTGCGTATTTTAATTTTAAACGATTCTTGCATTTTTGCCATTCAGTGACAAATTAATGGGAAGCTTTGAAGTGCTGTCATTGATAATCAACGATTATACGAAGTACGAATATTATGTTATCATGTAAAGTAAAGTAAAGTAAATCTTGTAAAGTTGTAATTGAATATTTCATTTTTACGCAAAAAGTATTTGAACGATTTGAACTGAATTCAGTGTGTTGGGTAGTTACGATGTTTTGATAAGGACAAAATAATGTTTTTGTGAGTGTATACCAAAATCATCGCAACTTCTCTCATCTTTACTTTTGAGGAAGGAGAGTTAAATTTATCTTACTCATTTTTATGTTCGACCTTGTTTTTACGACCACGAGTCACCACGCAATGAGCCTCTAAGATTAGTGTTCATCCTGCACGAAAACTGGGTGAACACTCATCGTTTTTATAAACAAAACTGGCTTTTCGAAACGGTGGGAATTGTAGAAGTTGAATTATCATCATGGATAAAGAACACAGTCACTGCTCTCATGATATCTTTCCCTCGTATCTGGTCTAGCTTCCGTTGCCTGCAGCGCTGTACTTACATCAATTAAATGTTGTAGCAAAAAGTTGTTACAGGATCGCGGTTTCTTCTCAGGACAAAGAAGTTTTGTATGAAAGATCTCAATGAAAATGAGTCATACTAAACTGCACGTGCATGTTTAAAAATGTATGTAATTATACAAAAAGCGAAACATTTCCTGTGTATTAATAACAATGGAAAATCGCATGCTACATGTAAAGTCTTCTTTGCTAAATCAAAGGTTTTTATAGTCTCCGCTGGTCTATGACTTCCCATAAACGCTGGACATTGATTTGTTATCCTAGTTTGGAACAAGTAGTCTAAAGTCTAAGTTTGACAAACACAAAGTAGCCGATGATGTTTCAAAGGAGTGAACGCGTTTGTTTATCATATGCCGCATCTTGTTTTCAACTGTTATGCGTCTGTCGTGCAGTGTTGCGATATTGGTATGTAAACCAAATGAACTATGATCATTTTTTGTATTAACCTGCTAATTAGATTTTGACCCTTTCTAAAGATTACCTTTTGTACTTCTATTCATC
>JAAXOA010004489.1:0-10238 GCA_036561885.1 Salina celebensis
TGATTTTGACTTGATTGTTGCGTCGAAGGTGATCCACTCGGAATTGCTGATTGATGTGCTTGTTTCCCATTCGTGTCCAACGATTTGGGTGTGGATGAAATATCAGAAGTTGTTTCCTTGCTATCAGCACCACTTGAAAAGAAACAAAAATTAAGTTAATTTAATGGGTATTTCAGGTAAGTCACATACCAATACTGACTACATTATGTGTCTATAAAAAGCATTGAGCACGCGCTTTATTCCAAACAGCGACATTTATTATAATTGTGATTTTGCCATTAGTTTTATATCCGTAATAGAAAAAAGGAAAATTTCAAGATAGTCAAATGAAATGGATCCAGAAACAGGCATACATTAGCCATTAATAATGTCTATTACGCGTAACCTCCTACCAATGAAATGCGTTATACCGTCTATAAGCTAAAAAACGTAAAGCAGTCCTATTTCAGCATGAAAAAACAAAATTCGTTTAAAATAAATTTGGTACTACTTTAAAGTAGTAAACTGGAAAAGATTTATTTCTTTCATAATCGATCGCGAGCAGCAAAGTCAGACGGTTTAGTATGGGATTACAAGCTTCTCTTGTAGAAAAGCAAAGAAAAAGTTTCCAGCTACTTACACACGGGTGAAATAAAAACAGGGAAAGGAATATTAAATGAAGAGCAAATATGTGGGTACACAAAAGAAAGAGTGAAAGAATCCTTCTTAAATGCTCAAGTCCGTGTATGGCATTAATGTTTAAAAAGGAGGAAGAAAGACAATACTTGAAGGGAAAACTGGTGAAAAGAACCACACACACGACATTTAATCAAAGATATGTAGTTGGTTTTGCATTCTACAACAGAGAAGTACTTCACAAATAATTTATCAAGAGCTATACTACTTTGGCGTACTACCGACAAGCTCGTTTGTAACTTTTATCTAAAGTAGAATTGGGTGGCATATTTTTGCAAGTACTAAAGCAGCATTAAAAAGCCTTATTGTCAATAAAATAGTAGTGAAGTAGTGAACCTAACAGCGAAAAAACTTTCAAATTAACAGAGAGGTATCCTCTTAAAGACTTGCGATGCTATAGAGCGTTCCATAATTTAAAAAATATGTTTGGTGAACAAGCTTATAAAGGAAGAAATGTACCAATTTGGATTCAAAGCAACATACAAAAATTAATGCATCTCAATATGAAATCCTAAAAGCTACACAGCAATACGTTTAATCTAGTTTTGTTTCTTTCGACGTTAGTTAGATATTTTGCACAATGTACATTACAATTTCTATACAGTAAGGGGAGACTAGGCTCTCTGATATCAAAATGAAACTAAGCTGTCAGAAAGGTGGTATACTCACGTGACTTTTCATAGCTGTGTGTAATCTACCAAACATGAATCAACACACCGTGGATCACGTTTACATGAAAATCAGCAGGAATGATGAGAACAACCAAATCAAAATGAGTACACTAGTAATATGCACGATCATCATCATCACGTTGATTGACGATGATGAGGCTTACTTTTTTTGTACACGAATGAAAACATGCAAGCACATTCTTATATTATGTAGATACAAGATCAAACACATTACACTGTCAAACAAGTGAAGAGACAAACTTTGTTGAACATTATAAATAAAAATGATTCCAGACACAATAAGTGTAGGAGGAAGGCTCAGAAAACCGTGAAGCTGAAAATTCTCGTGTCATCCTATCCATCATCACGTCGCTTTTAAACTCATGTTATATATAAGAATGCGAGAAAATCGCGCGATAAAATGTGTTGATGTGCCGCATAAGAGGAAACAATACTAGGATAGATATGAATATGATGTGGCATTTGACAAAGGAAAAGGCTTTAGGCATAAAACTAGCTAAACGAGAGAAGCATTAAAAATAAAAGAAACTCTAGATGGAGTACGTGACAGAAAGGGTTTTTCAAAAGAATATTTGACATTTTTATACGGATTTTATGTAATATTATTACGTGCATATAATATGTCATTTTATAGTCACGGAGCTATTCGTTACCTTCTGTAATATTCGATAGAAAGGCTAACAACATCATCCACAGTCAAAACTGTAGGAGTGTCGGTAGCAGTTTTAATTTCCTCTGTAATTGAGTTAGAAGCTTGCTCGCCTGCTTCCAGGTAATCAATTCCCTTTTTGATGAAAAAGTCCCTCCGTCTCCGGATTTCGGATACGAGGAGACCAGGGACCAATTTGTAGACTAGTCTTTGTAAAATAACGTCCGATCTGAGATAAGGGGAAAAGAGGAAACATACATATTTTTTTTTTATATCAATGACAATTCTAGTATTCAAATTTCTGTTGACAAGAATATAGTTTTTCATATTGTTAGTTGGAGCCCATGGAATATTTTTAAAATAGAAATACATCGAAATTGAGATATGTTTCATTGCATTGCAAGGGCTGGGTTGCTTAGCTCTGTAAAAGAAAAATCCACTCATGCAGATCAATTAACAATGGCTCGGAACATTTGAAAGATATTCGGCATCTGCTATGCAGTAGGTTTCCATCCAATATGCAGGTAAAATGGTACATATGTGATGATAAATATTCACAATTTTTCACTATTATGTCGATGATATCGACAATTCCTGGGAAATCATTGGATGACTTCCTTTCAGGATTATAGGATATAAAGGTAACTCCAAGAAACGCTTTTCCAAGGCTTTCAAAAACTTTCTTGGGTTTTGTAGAAAATTTTCAATGTGATGAAAGCTGCAGTAAAAAAAGTGTAAGTAATCCTTCCGTTAAAATGTTACATGTAAAGTGGCATCAATATATCTATCTGGCTGGTGCACAATGTTCACTATGTAATATCTACAATCGCGTTGCGTGCAGGGCTAAACACCATTTCACTCTTTATCTTTTCTTCACTTTTTTGTTATTTCTCCTGCCTCGTATTTTCCGTCATCCTTATAAAAAGTTTTAATATTTTATGGAAAACATGCTTGAGTGAAATACACAAGTTTTCTGGCTCTCCCCAAACTGTCTCGATTCAAAGCTTCTGCTCAAGAGCGGAGTGGTATCATGCTTCAATTTTCAGTCCCTTTTTTCTCCTTTTTGACAAAACATGAGTCTCATTACGAGTCTTATGAGGGAAAGAAAGAAATCACATAAAAGGATGACGGGCACGTTCCCCCATCAGATCCTCATTCTTCTCCTTTCCTTGTGTTCACTCGTGAATTTCTGTACGCTAGAATGCACTCCATTCAGCAGCATATGACGTTGATATGATAACTTAGCGATAAAGTTAAAGGTTGTTTCATAAAATACACATCCCTGCATCCTTTCAGTCCTTACATGTTTCCCACTTGAATGCACAGCACAATACTTTACTCTAAATACTAAATTCCTATTGTTGTTTACGCGTATTTAATGACATTTTCCGTGTATCACTATCACTCATTTTTACTGCTGGTACAACGCCTGATCACTCAGACTAGCGCCATATTATGAACTAACTTCGTTTACCACTACCACTTTGGCTGAAACTTTTTTATACTATAAAACAAACTTCACTGCACTGTCCACATGCCAAAAGAAATATCGCTTATAAAGTTGTAAAAATCTATTTAGCCACCGCTGTTTACTCCATTGAAAGAAATATTCTCTTTTTTCTTATTGTACATCTCTTTCCGCACTTTTAAGTTTTTTCTCCTTTTCGTTCCCTTTCTTCTTTTCTCCTTGTTCTTTCTCTCCAGTAGCTTGAGCGAGCTTGCAAGCATTTAGAAGCTCTCATACGTAACAGAGCTTGCTTTCGTCTTCCTTGGTGTTCTAGTGGCAGCACAAACATAATTCACTGCTGGAAAAAACCGGCGTAGGATCTGAAACGTGCTTTCCAGCTAAAAATGATCGTGGATATTGTTTTGTAGTGTATATTTAGGTAGGCTGCAGAACACGCTCTCACTCCATAGTGCGTAGGTGCTTAATCGATATGGTACGATGAACTCAGAACATTAGGGTTTTTAATCTTCAAAAGATCTTTTTGTTGTTTCACATAGATATGCCGGAGTCAGACAATATTTTGGTGTTTGGTTTGCGAAATATCACACAAAAACATATGAAATCTGTATGTATGTAATCAGATGAAAAAGAGAAATTACGTACCTTAGACTGAAATGGGGTAATCCCTTGTTCAACTGAACATCACAGACTGGACAGTAACTGCTTGTCTCCAAATACTTCAAGATGCATGACTTACAAACTGGAAACAAATATTGTGGAAACATTACTTACCTAAGTTAAAATGGAAAAAGATGCTCTTAAAAAGCTTCATTCATGCAACAATAGAAACTTACAAGTATGTTGGCATTCTACAACAGCGGTGGCATCAATCAAGTACCCGCTGCAAAGCTGACATATGATGAAAGTATTGACTTCCGGCATGTCAGGCTTGGCAGGTACCCGTTCCTTTGGTCGTTTCACGGAGTTTGGAGAGACCGCAGAAGCCGTTGTGGTCTTCCCGTGCTTTGAAATAATGCTGTAATCATCAGCCGCCATGATGGTGGTGAGATGAGTGCCCTTAAAGAGCTGGTATGACTCAGACAGAAAACTTTCTGCCTACACTTTAAACTGTATCCTAAACACTGAATGATTTTTGTCTATTTGTAGAGAACAAATGAACTATTGAAGATTTTTTCTGTTGATTTCAGTTTGACAACCATTCTGGAGCCTTGCGGAAACTGTAGGGAAAGAAACAAAAGTTTTTCAATATTTGTTAATGTTAACGCTTCAATTCTTGTCCAACGGAATGAAACAATTAGTGTAGGAATTATGTTTTATATGGTACATTAATTCCTGTAAACGAGAAAACGGCCGGTTCTTGTGGAAATGGGGGCGAGACGAAAATGTGACACGTATGTGTACAAGAAAAAAAATAATGATGCGATAAACAGATATTTTATTTCTATTGTGTGGATTGTGCATCACACATTCTATTGTGTAAATCCATTTACTAGTGAAGTCCACGGATATCCCTATCCCATTCATTACTTGAGAAAGACGTGATAATGGGATAAAGCAATCGCTTAGATGAGCCCTCAACAAAATGAGTTGACCTCTAACAATTTTTAATGTGATTTACATCACACGTCATGGCGCAAAATGAAAATCTTCTCTGCATTGCTAGAATTTTTAAAAGTGTTGTTATTGAGCTTGGCACCAACACGTTTAGCTAAATCAAGTTGCACTTAGAGTGATGAGCAACCAATTTATAATTCTCCAACTTTAGCATTTGTTTAAAAAATGTGGTGTAACAAAGCAAAATTGGGTATAACAAAAGTAATAAAATATTTTGCAGAATTCTTTAATAGCTGAAACAGATTTTTGTTTGAAGCTTTGAACAAACTCGGTTCTGCAAAACATTGTTTGTGTTCAAACACGACATAGAAGACGAATGTATCTGGCAAAAGAAAATTCAGAGTTATGGACGCTGTTGATAAAAGTTTGTGGTTGACAGGAGTAATATACAGGCAGGCAAGATTTCGATAAAGAAAGCTCCATGAAATCTCCTGCAGTCCAGTCGATTTCTAAGTAAAAGACTGTCAAAAGACTTTCATTCTTTTCAACATGAGCTCTCCACTTCTTCGCAGTTTTCTCAAGACATTTATGTGAGCTTGAGTCTCCTCTTAACTCGCTCACAATTTCGGGTTCTCTATTTGGTATTGCGTAGAAGCAAAATATTACATTATTTCAACCTCTCAGAGATGAATATCGCAAATCGCAACAATATTGAAGCTCGTCCAAACGTCGTTTGTATGCAAATGTGTAATTCGCGTAGGGTAATGATTGCATACTTAATTAATGCGTATACATTAACTACCTGACCGTTTTTTATGATGATAAACTGCTGCTGTAGCCGCTAGCAGACAACCATAATAACTTTTTAAAAACCACAAAAAAATAGTTTGTATTGTCTCTTTTTCTTCTGTTTTTAACTATGCATGATACATTTTTTCCATACAAAAAAAAATCTTTCAAAGGCTATGTTGCTGTTATATAGGGGAGGGTTAGCCCCCAACGGCATACTGAAGATATTGCACAGACCCGGCGAAGCGTATATGATAATAACATTACATTTTGTATTATATTCTACAATATCCATACAAACCCGACAAGACAAGCACGGGTAATAAGAGCTCACCACCACCACCGTCGTCCGTACACTATCCTGTCGTTTCCCTTTGCAAAGTGAACTTTATATATATTTTTTGTATTAAAACAAGGTTCGCTCTTGCTCTCATTCTATAAACAGACGAAAGAGCAGCCAGAACAGACACACCATGGCAAACATTATAAAGGTTTGTGTATGGATATTTCAACAAAGCAGTTGGATGATTTCGTGTATGAAGCGAAAAAAAATACTGACTGTGCTCCGCTTCTCCTTCACAACAAGAGCTCTTGATGATGATGATGTTCTGATGGTGCTGCTAGCTGAATAAAAGCGGTAGAGTCCATCACTCCAAGCATTTTAAGGGGAAGTAAGATAGGCACGTAGATTTTATACACGAGCACAATAATATAAAAATAAGCTCTTTCGTATATAAAAAAAAAGTTTCTTCTCTATTGCAATTGAGTTTTTGTATTCTATACCCCGCGTTCGTGATCATGAAAGTTTATATGTGATTGTGAGAAGGATCTTGTAATATGCTAGCCCCAGCTTGGCTCATACAAAAAAAAAACAAAGTGTACACACAATTTTTTTTTTTGTTTTTTCGTCTGCATTCTCGAAAAAATAGCATGTGCGAGTAAATAACCTATAGATGATTACACAGTATTTCAAAAATAAGAAAAAAAAAGAAATCCTTACTAAACGAGAAAATGCTCTGTTAGGAGTATGCCATGTTATTACGGAAGAGAAACATGTATATTAGTGTCAAAAGGTTATATCTGTGAGAAGTCACAAGGCGAGAGACATAGAAAAAAAAGCAAGAGAAATAAGACTTGACGCAATAATCTTGAAATCAATTTATCTACTTCCTTTTTCATACGTAAAAACGTGAGTATTTTTACACAGTACGTAGGCGCAAGATGCAGGAGAGGTTGACTGAAAGGATAGAAAAAAACGTGGAAATGTGCCTAAGAGAAAAGAAAGTCTTTGCTATATTTTAAAAGCTATGTATCAAGTATCCTTTCTTGCTCTGTCCTCTGTCAGTGTTCTTGTTCTTACTGCAGGTTTTCGTTTTTTTATATAAGAGTCTTACACAAAATTTACCTCAAAGCAAAATTGCCAGTTTGCTTCTAAAATATTCCATTCCTGCATAACTTGGGAAATATAATAGGGACAAGCACAGTAAACAGGCGTAGCAGAGAGATGAGGAAAAAGTTAGGGATTTACTAATTCTGATAAGCTGGAGTCCTGTTTACATTAAGATTTATTTTCTGCTCTGAGTACGGAATTTATTATTTATTTTGGGCTTAGAATACCGAATTAAAGTGTGAGAGCATGATCATTCAGAACGAGTAGCCAGCCTGTTTCAAATGCGTAAACGAGCTGAACAGAAGAATTTCTTTTTGAAATTATTATTTTGACTATGAGCTGGCAGAATGAGGAATATTAAACTATGCAAGACATATTAAAACGAAGATCCGGCGAGTGATTTTACTAATAAAATGTATGCTCGGTTTTGAGGGTTGATTGTGTAAGAGAAGATGAGGTGGCAACTTTTTAAAACTTTAAAGTGTGCATTCATTCTTGAGAAAATCCATCTCGAAAAGGGAATTCAAGTATTAAAAAATAGTTGGATTGCAAAGAAGATTAAAGAGAAACCAAGTCTTGAAAGGAGTTGAATAGTGTTAGAGATAAACTCAGAGCGTGTATGCAAAGCTCCGTCTCAAATCATCAAAAACTTTCATTCCCTTCGGTCTGAAAAGAGTTTTTTCTAAGTTCTCGCTATCTGGACGTTTTAAATAAGCTATCATCCCATAATATATTCTTTGTCCTTTTATGGATCTGTTCAATTAGTAGGGATCATTTCTAACCCTAAGATGTTTAAAATAAGATTAAGAACGCCTTGGGGTGGTGTGTTACTCCGATCCTTTACTGATAACATAATAATTGCAATACAGAGTAAGTCTTCCGTTTCAAATGCTTTGGGCAGGATTCACTTGAAACATCTCTAAGAAGATGGAAAAGTTAAAACAGAATAATATGTAAAATTCTACCGATTTTTGTATGCAAAGCAGTTGTTTATGCGTAGGACGAAACGGTAAACTCGATCAATGTTTATGCTCGTAATAGAGGACTTCTTGTTATACGCATAATGAATGCTATGGCTTTATGCAATATGTTTAATTCCAGTTTATGCAAATGCAAAATTAATTCCTTAGCTGCTACTTGAACAAATCAAGATCCAGACAAAATGTCGGACTCTCCAGCATAGCTGCCAAAGTGCCTAGTAATGTTTGCCGAAACTGTGTGGCAAGTTCCTATATAAAATTGGTATGAATCAGGAGGCAGTTTTTCGTATGCTATAAACGCATCGATTTTTTATGCGCATTGATCTTCACAGAAGCCCTTTAAATTATAATTAATCCATTGATTTGTTTTCTTTCTACTTATAATCCATGAAAAAATGTGTTTCTCCATCAGAAACAAACTAACGTACAAGTTGAGTAAACAAAGGCGGATCCAGAGAGGAGTATCCTTCCAACTAGCCCAAGTATTCCGAGTGGAGTACGTCACTTACTAGGCGGAGCCTCCTCACCCCACTTTCATATCCTCACATAAAACTGACTCACTTTAGGGGTCTTCACGAAACAACAGCGTGAGGAGATCCTTTCCCTCGAACCACCACCTCATACACCGCATCACTCTATACTTTAATACACAGAACGTCAGCGAGAAGGCAAACCACTTCTGGTACGCTCTATCCTTCCAACATCTCACTGTAAGGAAATATACAGATCTAAACAGTAAACCTCACTCACATACTTCTCCATCAAAGAGACTCAAACTCACAGACACAACAAGGCAAGCTATACCAGATATATGTATTGCTATATATATGAACTCAACACAAACAGCGAGAAGGCAAACCACTTCTGGTACGCTCTATCCTTCCAACATCTCACTGTAAGGAAATATACAGATCTAAACAGTAAACCTCACTCATATACACTTCTCCATCAAAGAGACTCAAACTCACAGACACAACAAGGCAAGCTATACCAGATATATGTATTGCTATATATATGAACTCAACACAAGTTTTATATGAAAATTTTCCTCGTATAAAAACTTATACACTTGCGTCAAACCTATATTCAACTTGTTTTTTTGTTGTTGCTCTACTATTCCTAAAGAGCTGAACGTGGATGATAAAAATAAGGAAACACACATGTAGCAGCTCCTCCGCTGAGCTGTTTGATGCCTCAACAGCACCACTCTGGAAACTGGAGGAATCCTTTGCTTTTCACTCGAATATAACCCAACGAAACGAGCTCTTCTTGACGAAACCAAGCTTTTTCTCGCTTGCATGAGAGCTTGCTTGTGTGCGTACTTTGCTATGCTTCGTTTCTCTATGTAACCAGGTTTTCTGTTCTTCTTCCCTGGCTGCATCATACAAGACTACATTTTATAATATTACGCTTCACTCTCGACAAACAAGCAAGGGCAAGTTGCTTTTTTGAGTATGTACCAGCGTTTACTTTATCACAAGATTTTCTACCCAGCAATTCTTTACTTTGTTGACATGATGAACAACGTTCAGAAAAGAGATGTAGAATGTGGTATCGAGTTAGTAAATGGGATATTATTTCTTTTTGTGCTGGGAGTGCTTGGCTGTGCTGCACAACACTCTTATCGATAAAAAAAATCCTGCACCTTGTGTGCACCTCTAGGCACGCTAAAAATGATATTTTTAATGGGGTGCTGCCACGCATAAATAGACAAATGAGATGATTACTTCAGATGAAAAATCTCTCTTTGCCTGGAGAAGCTACAGCATATAAATCATTGCAAAAGCTCATCTATTGAATGTATCGCAATGAGTCGCATGAATGTTTCTTTGAATGATTTCAACAAGACTTGGATCGTTTTGTAAGCTATCCCGCTAAAACACAATTTTGGTGATGCGCCATTTTGTATAAAAGTAAACCAAAAAAGACAGTTAATTTCGTATTTACTGTTGAATTTCATGTGAGCTTGTGAACTCACACTTAACACTTTTTGTTCTCACGAAATGGAAAATTTTCTGCGACTACTGACTACCAACTTTAG
>JAAXOA010004490.1:0-10238 GCA_036561885.1 Salina celebensis
AAACTACTATCTTCAAGCCCACTCTGGCAGTACGTTACTAAAGCAGAGTGAGTCCACCAATCATTCTGAAATTGTTTATAAATTCCAAGTACACCTACGCACATTTTTATTTGTAATGTTACACTACGTATTAAAAGTATATCAATAGAAGAGATTGAACGAGACAAAGTTTGCAAACATTTTTCCCGTGGAGCAAAGTTGAATGTAGTAGAATTCGTAATTCTCTTTTAATAGGTATAAACTTTAGGCTCCCTAGATGAGTTGAGGGAAATCAGTGTGTCGATAGTTTGTTTCATTCTGGCTGCCTGTAGAAAAACTTCAAAATCTCTAGGATGATAATAAAATTGTGGTATTTATGTAAAAGTTTTGGGTTGAGCCGCTTGTGCTTCACTGAATTGAGTTACGTAGATATAGCTGCAAATGTAATTCGGTTACCAGGCAAACGAGAAACTGAATATGTTGGAAAATGAAGTGATTTCCCCAAAAACTGAAATAGCTCAGTATCTATGCCTGCGCTATGTACGCCGTATGAACTTCGGTAATCATGTACTTTCGCAAGTATTTACACGAGAATATTTGAAAATATTTTTTCGTAAAGTAAACTAAAACGTTCCAAATAACGGTACATTCGAAAAAATTGTAACCATTCCTTCACTCTATTCAATTTTTTTTCGAAGATTCCAGAAAAATGAAAAGCAATTACATCTGTGAAACTTCACTTTTCTTCGTGCCCTATACACGAAGGCAATTTCCATGGAAAAAATTAACATGAAAGTTCCTCCGAAGTTTGTCTCGATTTCTTATTATTCCACCAGGTTGTAGGAATGGAACATGATGCGACAACATCACGAACGAAAAAAAGAATACGGTGGAAATTGCTGAACTAGTTTCTCCAGTATAGCCACAAACGCCACTATGCCTGCCTTTTGTACATTTAAAATATAAAATCAGGACACTGGTTAAAAACGAATCATTTGTTTATGAGATCACGTATTGTCCAAAGTTTTATAACTAGGACATATTTTGGCCCTTTCCCAGAATGCAATAACGTTTTAACAAAAATTTTAATAATTTTCCACTCTATTTGACAGGGAGACGGCAGTCGAGCGAATCGCCGTATTTCTCCACACTGGAAAGCACAAGGAGGCTGTTATGCTGCTAAGAGCTTCGAGGTTAGTAAAACATTTTTCTTTTTCATTTCAATTTTTTAATATGCTCTGGTCAAGGCGGAACGAATTGAACTGAACTCTCCTTGAAACGAATTCCACATCTTTCCGCACATGAATCATGTAATATTGCGATATGCTGGAGAGAAATGTCTAATGGAGTTATGGATGATAAGTGTTTTCCCTCAAAATGAAATTTTTGGACGATTAGTTTTCATTTTTATACATGAATAACCATGGCTGCCCATGGTCAGATGAAGCATTTCCAATGCACATTCTCGGACTTCCTAACGATAAAGTCTCGAGAGGGATTGGAATTGAAAACGCAAATAAAAGAGAAATTGTATCGCGCTAGAACGCATTGAAAGTGTATATTCACTGATATCTTTCAGTCAACAACCTTGAAGAAGTTCATTTTCCGGTTTTAAATGATCGTCACGGTCTTGTGAGCCTAAATATGTGTTTGAGGGAGGAAAACAGATAAATCTCACATAACATGTATGGGCTCCAACTTAAAAGCATATAGATGATACACTAAGAAGTAACTGTTCAAAAAATGCACGAAGGAAACGGAAATTAAGGAAATGGATATGGCAGTGAAACGAATGATATGCCGGACGGAATGGCCACTTGTGACCTAAACTTTCACTCGGTTGAACTTCACTGGAGGACGGATGGTAATGGTGCCATGGCAGTGCAGACGAGATTTCTATCATGTGTCCACAAAAATACGGTCTCATTTCCATTAGGATTTCTTGGAATTCTAAAAGTAAAATTCTGATGCTGTTTACATGAATGATTGATTACAATTGCTGGTTCCATAAGCATTTCATACACACAAGTTTTGTGTTTATTCTGACGTGTTCATACGGTTGGCTACTCGATTCTAGTCCAAATCAGTGAAATTCTCTTATTCTCCTCGCTTCGAGAGTATTTTCTGACATGTCAATTTTTTCGGACCGCCATTGAAACGCGTGGAACTGAATCCAACGCGTAAAAACAAATGAGCTCTACAGTGTATAAAAAATGTTCTAGGGTATATTAATTCTTTTTAATGGAATTTCAGGGAAGTATGGCCCACAGATGTCGCATTTTTTGGAAGATCCGAGATTGATCCAACAGAGGAAGAGGATTTGTTAAAATCAGTATTTATGGAGAAAGCCTCTTCTGTGAAGATAAGAGAGGCACGGTATGCTGCTGAAAACGGTAAGCTTTTCGGTTTATTTTCTTTTGCTCATACTTTCTTCTGGACGTGTCTTTGTTTTTACGCACGCATGTGTATACACTCTCTAGATGCTTGACGTCCTATTCATGGAATTCCGCTTTTCGAAATTCTTACTTAACACAAATAGACTAACTATTTAAGGTAGTTACTGGAATCTTCAGTTTTCGCACACAAGAAATAGTAATTGAGAAAAATAATCCTCTTTGAGAGAGCACGACATCCATCCAAAATATTAGTTCTCTGTTTTCAAATTTCCTTTTGTCATTTTACAATTTCGTGCTTTCCTTTAACTTGCTTTCTCCAGGATTTTTCTCTATCCACAACTCTCTTTCTGTCCGCATTTCGTCAGCTCTAGTAAGTTTTCTTTTGTGACAGAAGATAAACCTGAAGAACACTTGGAACGGTATGTCCTGCCTTCCACGTCGCTCCTCCATGACTATACAGGCACCACATAATTAAAAACTTTCTCTGGGTCCAGAAAAAAAGAAAGAAAGATTGATGCTGTTGTATGATGTACATGCTTGGTCTTAAGTGTGCTTTCACTTTCTGTCCTCTGTATGTGCAGTCTCCTTGACGGCAAAACTTTAATCCGTAGTAAGTCGAGTCCCATATATTTTTTATAATCCCATTTCCTCTGAAAGTCTTGTATAACAGACTTACACTGGGATTGCAGCAGTTCCACTCTCATTATCTGAATGTACAGTTGGAGAGGAGCATTATGGAAAAGGAATTTTCCGTTTAATTATAATGTTCTTTTTGAGTACTTCTGTTTCACAGATAATGGATTGTTATATGGAATCGCACATGAGGGAAAACGCCAGAACATTTTTATCCTCTATTCTCCATCCTTCCTTGTTTCTTTTGTTTGCTGATGTTGTGATGTAATATATATGTGTACCTAAGTACTTTTCTGTGCAGACAATATGGGAGGAATGTTCCTTGAAAAGTTGTCGTCGAAAAAAGGGTTTTTGGAATGTGTGTGGAGATGGTCTTCCTGAATAGAAAAGATGGCAAAGAACTTTGATTTCATTTTGCGCAGATGTCGTCCTTTCAAGAAGCTCATCACGTCCCATACTTTTGTTTTGCCATTGTGTGTTGAATACTAATTTTAAACTATGTAATTAAATAATCATAAAATAGGAAAGCAAGCTCTAAAAAAAGCATGTCTCTTCCCATGCCTCATTTGAAGGGAACCTTAGCAAAGAATTTGTAGTTGCTGTTTCCTTAATGTTGGACAGCTAATGGGTTCCCCATATTATTTTTTAAAATGGAAGCAACCAACTGCGGTACAGATTCTCCATTACTACTAGACATCTCTCGTTTAGAAGATTGTTTTGTGTACTTTTTATACAGGATGCTGTTGTAGCTTTGGAAGTAACAGCAAATGGAACCGGAATCATAACGACTTTTAGTTCTTTTCTCTCGCCACCATATGCTGTTGTGAAAAAAATCTTGTTTTTAATGGATGAATAGCAGAATCCGCAGTGCACATATCTAAGCTTCAGAATGGAGATGTTAGATACATTTCACCTCAGTCTATGAATATGTATATTGTACATTTTTGATTTCGGTACCTAGTTAGCACGTCCACACGTACACCATTCCAGGTTGAAATCTAAAAAAGAAAGCAGGTTGAAAAAGGGGAACTTGAACACTGATGAGGCACGATGAAAAGTAATGGGCTTCACAGTCTGTACAGTATCAGTAGCGGACTTGAATGTGTGTTGTTTTTTTTAGGAATTTGACTTTGTACAAAATATGAGTTGAAAAGAGAAAGAACCATTCATTATTTCGTTAGATTAATACAATGTGTTGCGTAAGTATATATATATGGAGGCTATCCCTTGTGTTGTGTAATAATGATAAGGCAGTAGCAATGAAGAAAAATTGTTTTGAGATCGAGACTGAGACTGCAAATGGGAAATTATGGGAGCGCAATACAATGACGGGAATGACGAGAGTGGCATTTTGTTCACAATGGAAGCTCATTTCATACGCCGACTTTCTAATTTCGTGGTGAGAAGAATGAGTTGGAAAATTGTTGAAATGGTTGAGGGAAGTGAGGGGTAGGGAAGAAATGGGCTCATTAGAACTACCCTCGTTTTCTACACTGACTAGTGGGGTAAGTACCTCCACTATTTTTTTAGTTGCTTTCCCTTTCGGATACCTTAGAACTCGTCTATGAATGAGTAACACTATTAATAATGTCAATGAATGAGCTTGGCAGGTTTTGAACTCAAGACGTTGGTTTTTGTTCAGAGAAAGGAATGTTCAAACACTGAATAGAGTTGGCGAAAGAAGTCGTGTTTTAATGAAAGAAAGTGGGAAGGCTATGAAAGAATTACAAGAAGAAAGAAGCAGTGAATGATAAATATTTGCTTTCTTCTCTGTCCCTTTTTTCTCAGCCTCAATTCGGATTTCTTATTTGTTCGCTCGCATAATGTTTTTTTATGTGCTTTATCTGTTAGTTGTGCTACAATCATTCATGTGTATACATGATAACTGAAAAAAATGTAAACGGAAACTTTGAAGTCCATTTTTGAACTTTTGTATTAGGAAATTGCCAATAAATTCTGAGCTAGCTCATACCAGTACAGCAATGCTCGTCTTGATGAACTATTAGTTAGTAAGCATGCATGACTTTTAGGGGGATCATATTCCATATTCAAAGAATTAAATTGTAAGTTTGTCCGAAAATTTACTAGAAAAGTTTGAACCTTATGCCTTCAGTTAGATACTAGACACTTCTCGGAGTAAAATGGACATTTTTTTTCATCAGGAAATATTTTTGTCTGTTTAGTAATCATGATGCTTATATTGTTTACTCTTAATGTATTACATTACGTCGATCGAGAGTCATGTCATATTATCATGAATTACTGGTTGTCGATACAAAAATTTAGGTTGCAGCTACCTGTTTCTGTGGACGGGTGCTGTAGTCAATTTGATATTATTTTGTTTCTTTTGATATAGAAGATATTTTTCTACGTCCACAGTTTCTATCGGGTATTTCATTTGTGTATATATCTGGTATCATGATTGCAGACATCATTCTTCATTTTTTTGGTAGCCACGCAGCGCAACAGAAAACCAGAGAGGATAAAGCGTCATATTGTATGTTACATTTGCAACATTAAAATAGAATATGTAGGTTGGTATTTGGTACTCAGTCGAAAAATGAGTCACTGAGCCAAATGTTGACTGGTGCAACTTGGTTCCGAATGACTTAATGCGACCTAATCCATGTGAAAGTAATGGTGAAAGTCGTGATCACCTTCCGGTTCCTCTCTTCTACTGTTTAACTTGCTTTTCGTTTTAAATCGTTACAAAAGAATTTCGCACACTTGCTCTTTGTAAACTCTGTAAACAGGAATTTCCGTCAAAATGTTCAAGGCAACACAGTTTCCGTTAGCAACGGATTAAGTTACAGCGTTCGTAGCCTGATGCAATGGTGCCGTCTGGTGTTGTGACAGC
Source organism: Salina celebensis (assembly GCA_036561885.1). NCBI lineage: Eukaryota > Metazoa > Arthropoda > Collembola > Entomobryomorpha > Paronellidae > Salina > Salina celebensis. Next base: position 5,866 of record JAAXOA010004490.1, read on the forward strand.
ATTATGCATGAAAGGATTAACATTTGCAAATGTCATAATGTACCTACAGGATTCTATACAGTAGTGGCAAATTTATGTGGCCGTGGTGATATGATATGAGCCGTACATTACATAATGTGATATATAAAGCGGGACATAGTTCATGACACTGTATTCTATATAAAGTGTATAAATATACGTAATGCGATATACTTGATAGGTTTCGTCAGTTGTCAGTTACCGTTGTTCCTTTCTGATACCAAAAAATGTAACTTAGATATGTCAGTATCTGTAGCTGTTAAATTACAATTGAGATATTATTTAACTTTTTAAGATAGTTCTGGTTGAGCTGCGTTGTTAAGGTAATGAATTTTTCAACTCATGATTGTAAAAACTCCGTACATTTTTTGGAGTTGGAGTTATGTAAGGCTTTTGCAGACATGTTTGTGCTCGTTTTTCGAACCGGGCAAAGTAACGTTCTTGTCGTTCTCTGAAATTTGTTTTTAACAACACCGGATCTTCTGTTGCAGCAATAAAAAGGAGAAAACTGCAATTATAAAAGATTGATGTAGTTTTCATTTTCAAGTTTTAATAGCATTGTAACTTTTTGTTGGTTGTACATTATTTGCATATTCACCATGTCTGCTTCGTAGTTAGTGCATGAGCACTGTAAGCATACAAACATTAAGGAAATAACACGAAAAACTGTTGGTAAAGTTAGCTCTCACTCTTCAAGTTTACATTTCTGTTTCTGTTGTCATTTAATTTTTTAAGGGGAAAATACGCGTTCCATTCGCAACAGAGCTTAAAGAGTAATTCTGGGATCATCATTTTAGAGTACAGGGCCATTCTTTGCATCTGATCACCAATGCAGCAGTTTGCTTCAATGCTTGTTGGTTTATGAGAAACATTAGCTACTTCCAATTAGTGATATAGGATGTAGTTTGTCAGTCTGTCTGATTTTGCGTATTTTGAATACTACTAATATTTATAGTAATAGTATACTATATCGTTGAGTTTAAGTGTTGGAATTTGGTTAGTCTCGCTACTCCTCTAACGCGACCGTACTCATTCATTTATGTTATACATTTTCTCATTTTTGTCATTTCCTGTCCTAAAACATTATGAAAATACTGAGAAAGAGTGAAAAAGTTTTAATGCTTTGTGTGTAGTTCCTTGTCGCTTCCTTCTCAGCCCGCTTTCATTCATCTACGAGAGTAAAGTTTTAATGGGAGTATGACAAACACTGATTTTTTTTGAGAATGGCGAAAAGAAGGGGGAAAGTACATATGTGGCAGCTTATAAACTTTTTGGAATTTGATTCTAGTTTGGTTCGGGCGCGGGCGTCTGCTTTTGCTTTAGTTTCCAAAAAGTGTGTAGACTTATCTCTGCCAACGAAGTATATGCAGAAGTCATAAAATAAATCACGTGTCAACTGATCCGACACACTCCCCAATTAGTCGCTCCTTGCTCTTAGCCTGCCACTGACTCCTATTCGCCTTTATGTTTCCTTTTTCTTTTGGATCGCTTAACTGAATTTTGCTGTCTTGTGTCCGTATGCATATCGCATCATTAATATAATGCTGAGAACCACAACGGCTTTTACCTGTATATTTCCGTAATAAAACAAAGCCGAGTGGAGTAACAACAGAGTTAAGTTGCGCTACCTATCTTCCTAGAAAAATTTAGTTTCCGAATTTATAAAGTTGAAAGATTAAATCGTAGAATGTGTGGCTTCCCAAGCTAAGGTAAAACTGTAATACCGTTGTAATTTGTCCAGTCACATCAATCCCAAACCAATTCTGCGGGACGGACAGACAACAACTTTAATTGGTGATATTTTTATTGTGTCCATTTTGCCATATTACGTTTGCCCTATTTTGTAGTGAATGAGTAATATTTTACCATAACGAAGGTAATATGTGTGTAGTTGATTTTGTATCTATTCGCTACGATGCACGAGAGATGCTCTTGTGTAGTTTTCATATGGGAAAGGTGTGACCACAAAAAGCAATAATTTAACTTTAATCAATTTAATTAATTCTAATGAATTTACTCGTATATTTTCCCCTTTTCGTATATATGGCATTACGTGGTAAATGTCTTAGTTCCAAGGATATTGAATGAGGCAAGTTTCGGCTACGATGCGTGTTATGTATTTTCATACCTTTAATTCCTGGATCATGCTTCCGTTTCAGCTTCATTCCATATTCTATTTGTGTTATTATATAATTTTGTTTCATTATATGAGCTGAATTTCGCACACAGTAACGAGCTGTAAGAGAAGAGAAAACCACACGGACACTGAAATGTTCTAGACGTCAATTGGAAGTCGTGATGTTGCAAAAAGCCCCATATGAGCTCAAACCCATATCCTGTACTGTACACCAAGCAGCTTCTTTGTGTTCTGCTCTTTGCCATATCCAGTTACTTGACTCGGTTGTGGCTGTAGCAACCCAAAAGTTTCAGCAGAATATTGCGTTGGATGTGGGAAAGCGGAAATGGTGAAATATGTATCAAATGTGTTTTTAGCTTTAAATAAAAATTGTTCCCAATAGTTTTTCTGGCTGAGGTTCAGTTCATTGTTTAGCTTTTCACTAACAACATACTTTATTATACTGATTTATATAGGTCAGGATTCTTTCGGCATAGATAAAAATGTACATCATTTATAAATATTTACAATTTCGCATTACGTACAAGACAAGTTCATTCCTACATAGATCACTAAGAAGGAATGTAAGATTTATATATTTCTATGTTGACAGTACTAAAACTATTTTCTATGTATTATACAATTTAGAAAGTAATACGTATCCGGTCGCACGTTCAGTATACGGTCGCGTGGTGATGATAACATATCTCATCTCATAGTGAAAGTTTGGCGAAAATAAGTGATAATTTACAATACCCTACATGAAACTTTCAAATACGGCCTCGACAGAGAAAGTTTCCCGTTATTACTCGCAAGTTTCCCTCTCTTGACACATTACTGTTATAGTAGGCGACTGACATTTTATCTGGGGTAGTGCTTTCACCAAAGATAATCTTTACCAAGTTAATTTATGGCAGTATGGGTTTAACTTGATGGTTCATAATAATAATGTAACGATGATGTTTATAAACAAATGTTAAAAATAAGTGCTTTTGAAGCAATCTAACTGGTTGTACAAAAGTATTCTCTAAACATTATGTTTGCCAGTTACGACTCAGGTAAATTATTGGTTTTATAACACGTAATATCGTATGTATTTCGGGACATACAGAAAGGGGATGGGTTGTATATTATTTGCAGAAACATACACACCAGTAAAACACGAAATAAAGTTGTAGGCATACGTCAATAATGCCTTAATGTAGTGCCTTTGCAGATTGCAGGGGCCCAAATTTTGGCAATGCACTGTTTCATATACTACAGACCGGATTCCTTTTGGCATTTTGCAGAATGTTGTGTATTGAATTTGGCAAACTGTGCCCATGTGAGTACTAAACGGAGTTTCATAATGTTGTGCTATTTGAGTTTGAATGTATTTGGGTTTTCGCCATGGTGTTGTATCATAAATCAGCAGAAACTGCGGCAATATTGGTTTTTCTTGAATGACTTCACTAGTCAGCTCTAGACATAGTTTTTCAGGAACGAGTAAAGGGATCTCTTGACACGGAAAGTGGCTTCCTTTTCTGGCCATTAACGTAAGCTTGGAGTAGAATGAAACATGTACGGAGCTGCGGAAATTGTTGAAGAGCTTTTGTGTTTTTGTCAGCGAGTGTGATGTGAAGTAGCATTGTAAAATGTGAACATTGGGTTCCTGCTTCAGTAACATACTTTCTTCAATCGGACAAAACTGCATGGAACACGCAGGCGAAAAGGAAAGAAACGCGGACATCCAATGGACGCGTTGACTTGAAAATTATTATCAACAAAAGCATCTCTTATTTAAAGTGAAGTAATCAGCAATATCGAACGTAGTAACGATCTTACGAAATGGTTGCAGTAGGGAATTCGATTTTTCAACGCAAACAGTCTGCTTCCCACTTGCGTAATATGCATATATGTCCTGTATGCATGATAATATTGAAAGCTAATATTGATGGTTATATATATTTTTTTAAATTAACGACGCTATCAAGCAAAGAATGACAAGGTGGAACATACAGTAGCATGTAATGTGACATCAAACAAAAAAAAAGTTTGCTCTTTTCAAACAAAAAAAAAGTGTCAAAATCTATTCGCTCTTGCACGTGCCATCGTTTCAAAGTTCTGCCATGTCTTTGCAATTATATTGGTTGCTTGGTGAAACTACTATCTCTAGATATACCAACAATTTGATAGAAACTTCCTGTTTTCCACAATTATAAAATGTTCCTATACCACATTTACGCACGTACGTTTCATG
>JAAXOA010004491.1:0-10237 GCA_036561885.1 Salina celebensis
TGAATCAGTTTTATTATACGAACACGACCGTCGTTGTCAAGAACCATCTGTATTCACGATTCTGGTATGTATTTCTGAATGTTTTAATTTTAAAGAACGGAATAACAAATGACGGCTTGTCCGCGTATTTCTTTTCGCGTGTTGTGTTAGATATAAGAATTGTATTGATCGATAGGACAGTAATCAAGGATAAGTAGGCGGAAGATAACAATTTTGATAAATGTAATTTACTTTATTCGACTATAACTACAATAAAATAATGGCATCAAATGTTCGAAGAATAAGCATTTGTAGATAGTTTGGCGTAAACTTCTTATCAAGATACCAAAACATTCCGAATTGTATTCTTATTGGCATGGTAGCATTACAGCGGATATAATTCAGCTTAGAGTTGCAACTTGGCCGTCTGATATAAATTAGCTTTGCACGTAGTCTCAGTAGTTGAAGTAAATCACAAAGTTTATCTAACCTACTGCAGAAGATGGGTACAAACACAAACTGTACCAAACACAGCATTAACCATACAATTATAGTTAGAAAATACAGGACTCCATCGATTGAATAGGATTTGTTTTTAACAACTAATCCAGATATGATTACAAATGCCCAAAATGTTGAGGATAAATATAAGCGCAAGAATTTTTCAACGTCACTCTTCACCCAGGAAAAAACAATATAGATTTGAATGTATATTTTTATGGGCATTGATATTTCCTTAAATCTTCCAACCAATAAATGAAGAGTTCTGCCTCCCCTTGTGTATAACACGAAGAAACAGATTATACCGAATGCTGATGATCTACAACATTCCAGAATACATGGCAGAATTATCATGATTCTAATTAATACTGATAGTCCGATTGCAAACATTGTCCGATAGCAGCGAGCTGGAAGAATGTAGTCAACCAGGTAATAAAAGACATCGATTTGGGCGAGTAACATTATAAAAATGTATGCATATGGCGCCACGAAAAAGAAAAGAACCACGACTATTGAAGCAAATTCTATCCGTTTATCCACAGAATTTATCAGATATATTTTGCGTCCTGAAACAACATAATTTTTTCATAAATATTCATGTTCTCTTTGGAAAACTAGTAATTAGTAACTCACCACGGACTAGTGTATCATGAATGTCAATCAGTTGGTTGAATGCTGCCACTATAACTTTCAAATTGTTGTACCCTAGTGCTACGGTGTAGCAAACAAGTATATAGATAAAACTGTGAAAAAGATAGACTGCAATATTTATTTTATCCACGTCACTGTCGGAAGTAATCAACCAGGAAGCAAGTAAACGCAAAATTGATAAGTGAAATGAGAAAGAGGTGAAAGTATATAAGCAGGAAGACGAAATGCTTCCGGCGAGGTTTTATAGCGAGCTTTACAGACTTCGAGTCGCGCCATTCCAGTGGAAAATGCCACAAATACGAATATAACGCTCGGAACAGATTGATTGCTGGTATTTCAATATTTATGAATTCCATTCTTTGGAAAGTTTTTAAAAGGAAATCTAAGGATTGGTAAGTAACTACGAGCAAATAGTGTAACCTTCAATGCGACTACTGGCCAACGAAGACTTGCACTGCGCGCTTTCACGTGTTAAGCCAGTAGTGGAAAGGTTAGCCAAAAATAAACTGTTTACGATACTATAATAAACTATGGCAAATGTTTTTGGGAAGTAAAATCACGTTGCAAACACAGTTTTAGCTTTATATTGTCTAAAAATACATATATTTAAGAAAGCAGCTTGTAACTTTGTTTTGAACATGTTCATACTACATTAAAAAGCCGTGTTAACGTAGATATTTACAATTTCGAGTAGTGAAATGTTAAATTTTATTGATTTGTGACAACTGTCCATTGTGTCATTGTGTTTCCAGATTAGTAAACTGCTCCTTCGATGCGGCTACGACAAACGAAGCAAATGTGTTTGAACGAAGCTTCCATATTTTATCCAAATCACAAAATTTCTACATCCTACTACAGAATATTGTTGCAAACAAAAGCGTAACGAAATTTTTTTTAATACTCTACTAAGCTTTACTGAACTTGGATATTTTCATTCCAGCGGAATGCCGATGCGATAAAAATGCATTTATTTACCTGACTAGATTAATGGCAGACGGTTCCAGATTCCGTGAATTTCATTTTAAAAACTAAACGTAGAACACTGATTTTGTTTTTGTGAAACAAGGAAGGAATTATATCAATGCATGTATCGCTTATTGCATTTAAATTGGTCTATTAATAAAATATCCTAATAATCGATTTTTTATTGCTCCGATTGATTATGTTCCAAAATTGAACTATCAATGGCATAGGTTGATGTTATTCAGGTTTCCCCCTTCACCAAACAAGTTTGCAATAGCTCATAAAATGAATATGTAAAAGATTCAAAATACAGAGTTTAAGACTCAGGCACTTTTTGCATAGAAAACTTGTATTGCATATATTTCTAGTTACATTGAAAAAGTGGTATTACGGGAAATACACCATTCGATGCGAATGTATTTACAGCTGCCAGCTTAACTTTGCAGCCCTTATGCCGCCAGCTTCCTTAATAAAGCTCTCCGGTTTTGTAATGAAATGAACCAGTGAAAATATTCATTTGGTAAAACTAATGATAATTTAAAGTCAAGGCCAATAGTTCCGCACTCTTGTAATCAGGAAAGGAATGCATCCTATCAAACTCTGTGAGATGTCATCACTGCCTTAAATGTTCCTCGTAGCACCGACTTGATATAAGCGAACTGAGTTATCCTCTTTAGCTCAAATGTTTTGTTGTACCGAATGATTATCGGTCGGCAGGACTTTCCAAATTTTCTCATAAGTTTTCCTTCCAGCTTACATGACCATTTGTCATATCTTATCCATGATAACTGTACCCTTTGTCCCCTCAAGTACAAGTATTTTCCCATTTGCAGGGTCAGAACCCAGACGAAAATAGACGCTGGTGATCCAATCAATAATGGTGCTTTGGTGAAAAATCTCAGTTGCTTCCAGAATCGCAGCAAAATGTAGTGTAATAGTACAGGTTGCATAGTTAGGCCAATATGAGCTAGGAACATTATCCAGCCCATAAATGATAACACAATGTCCATTAGGATTTGGAAGGATCTGTAGCAAATTACTAAATTCCTCGGGGTTCTGAGTTCACTACAAGTTTTGTAAACCTTCCTGTTCAAGTGTAGCTCCTTTGTTGACAAAACAGTAAGATATATAAGAAATACGACTAGAATTCCAGCTGAAACTGACATATTCAGAGCAATAAACATTAATACGTGACAGTGATACAAACTAATTATAAGACCTACTGGAAACCAAGAATAATACGAATGGGGAACTAAAGATCCCAGAAATAAGGCGCTGCGAGGTTCATACAAACCAACCAATGAAACTAAAATACAACACCAACAAATTCCCAATACGGTTAGGATAAAGAATCCATCCACGATTTTGTTTAATGTTGATGAGTTCCGTTTATAGTTTGAGGCATATTGGCCTACAAAAATATTAGTGTGCATAAGAATTTGAATTAGACCAACAATTGAATAAGAATCTTACCGTGAAATTTTTGAAGGAAGGTAAACAATGCGTTTCCAGTGTGGCATAAATCTTCCTTGTATACTAATTGCACAACCAGTAAAATTGAAACCATCCCTCCATAGCTTCCATACGCCAAACTCAAGTAAAACTCGTCAAAGTTTTTCCTTTCATGGTGTTTGTGTATTATGAAAGGTGTAAAGAACAGCCAACTCAAAGCTATTAAGTAGTTGTTCTGAACTTGTCCCTGACTTTTGGGGTTTGGAATTATAGTAAATTTATTCGTCACATTATCGAAGGATATAGGAGTAGCCTTACATATGCGGGCTAAATTCACGACATTGAATATGAGCTTTGTTAAGTGGCTGCTGTACATTTTGACTAGTGACTCTAACAAAGTACTAGGCGTTGTTCAGGTTCTAGGCTGATATTGACATTTCCCAGCATCGCACACTCCAACTACTAATATTTGGATAGTTTCGTAATCACAGCTTAAAACTTTTTATAACTAAGAGCCTTATTTATCTCAAATGGAACCTTAATTGAAATCGTTACAAAACCCCACTCCATCATAAATGAGATGGGGTGGATTTCAACCAACAAGGGTAATGGAATAATTGCAAACTAAAACTATTAAATCAGACAAGGAATATTGGTAAATTGGGAATTACTGGAATGAAGCTGAAATGTCAACTTTTCACCGCCCACGCAATTACTACTGCCGCCGTACCTAATTGAATTGGACTCATCCGCCTTAACATATAATTCAAGACTACGTTGCTATGAATAGGGCTGAATCAATCAGAACAAAACCCGTCTACCTGCCACCCAAGACACTAGATAACCATGGCTAGATAAGCAAAAAATTCGTAGTTTTGACTGTTGGACATGGTTTGCTCTAGTTGTGGAACATAATTGCCATTTCAATTCAAGCGACATTAGACCCTAGATTAATTGTAGTAGTAGTAGTAGTAATGTAAAAATCCTCGGTAATTTCGCTATTATATAATGACTAATGACATATTTTTTGTAATAACAAGCAATTAATTTATGGGGAAATTGAAGTGGGTAGGTATAAAATTGTACGAAGAAGACTATCCCAAAGACTGTACACGTGTCAACCACTAAAGGTCACAAGTTTAATGTCCCGATTGTAGTTTTTATTGATTTGATATTTAATCACATCTTTTGCGAAGTTATTACTGCTTTAAATGTTCCGCGTAGTACTGACTTGACATAGGCAAACTGTGTTATTCTCTTAAGCTCTAATGTGTTATTGTAACGAATGATTATTGGTCTACATGACTTTGCAAACTTCCTCATAATTTTCCCCTCCAATTTACTCGGCCATTTGTCATATCGTATCCATGAAAGCTGAACACTTTGCCCCCGTATATACAAATATTTCCCCATCTGAAGGGTAAGGACCCAAACCAATATAGAAACAGGCGATCCTATTATTAGCGGGGCTTTAGAAAATAATTTTAACTGCGTCCAAAATCGGTGCAAAATGTAGTGTAGAAGAATTGGTTGCATTGTTAGACCAATATGAGCTACCAATATTATCCAGCCCATAAAATATAGCACAAGATTCATTAAAATTTGAAATGATCTATAAGAAATAGTTAGATGCGTAGAGGCCCTCAATGAATTACATGTTTTGTAGACTTTACGGTTTAAGTGAAGCTCCTTTGTTGATAACACAGTAAGGAATATAAGATATATTACTAGTATCCCTGCTGTCACGGATATATTCAACCCAATGAAAAATATTATATGAATATTATATAAGCTAAGGAGGAGACCCACCGGAAACCAAGAATAGTAAGTATCAGGAACTAAACAGCCAAAAAATAAGGCACTCCGAGGCTCATATAAACAAACAATTGAGAAAATTACACAACACCACCAAATTCCCAATACGATCAAAATATAGAATCCATCAACAATTTTGTTTAGTGTTGCAGTGTCGCGCTTGTAGCCTGAAGCATATTTACCTTAAAATAAATTCAAATAGTAAAATACTTCATGTAAGATTTGAAATGTATAGGGAATCTTACAGTGGAATCCTTGAAGAAACGTGAGCATTGCATTTCCAGCTAGGCACAATTCTTCCGGGTATTTTAACAAAACCACAAGGACATTTAAACCCATTCCCAGGTAGCTAAAATAAGCCAAACTCAAATAGAACTCGTCAATGTTTTGGGCTTCTTTGTGTTTGAATATTATGAAGGGAGCTAACAGGATCCATGTAGAAAGCAAAACAGTAGTTTAATTTTATGCGTGTTTTAATCTTGGCGTCCAAAATTGGTACAAACTTTTTGTGAACTTTGTAAAAGGCAATGGGACACGCATTGTAAAAATTTGCTAATCGTATAACGCAAGATATAAGGTTTGGTAACCGACTGCTGAACATTTTTAGTACATGCGGACTGAAACTACTAAACAATACTGTTTGCATATTTGGTAGCTCTGGTAACAGAAATTGGTAGCAATTATGGTCAGCTAATTCGATAATTTAGGTGCATAGCTTTTAAGGTCATCAAATTGACGGGAAACTGTAATCGAAATTAAGTCCATCAGGAAAATAATCATTACGTATAAATCATTCAATACACTTTTCATTTGGTTATACTTTTCAAGCACTGATGAAAGCCAATTTAATCCTGACCGTTAATATTATTGCCGAAAAGATAAGTTTAGTCGTACCCACTGCATAAGTACTATTTGGAGATTTGTCCGGAATAAGGACAGTATGCTAATTTTACACCGCACCGTATAATCGGGAAGATAAAAGGTCAGCACATTTAATTTAAATCCGTAATATATGAAGTACCCATTTTTTACTTTCTGGCATCGCCCTCCCCAGTGAAAGACTAGCATTTATGCATAGATGCCAATGTTTCGTGTTACTGATTCATTAGTTTCTAATTTTGTATAAAATCCCTGACATTGTTAGGTTAGAAGCATCATTCACTGATATCAAGCCATTGAAACAACTCTTCTGATTTCCTGAGAGACGTTGCCAAACCACAATCAGTATGAAGACATTTATCGTGTTGGCTGCTGTTGTTGCTATTGCTTCTGCCAGTGCTATCCGTGCTACTGGAGGATGGGGTGAGTTATAATATAAATTATAAAGAACTAATGAAGTTGTAGAAGTTGCTCGGAAATTCTTATTTAATTTGGAACATCTATTTGCTATTTAGGTCAAGCCCCACAAGTGCCATCCATTGATCTGGAATTGGCCGCCGCTGCTGCTGCCGCCGGTTCTGGCCAAGCTGCCGCAGCCCAGAACTTGGTTGAGCTTGTTTCTGGAAGTGCTCAAGCTCCTTCGTCACTTTCATCTGTATCTGGAGTGTTCGCTCAAGTCGCCCAGGGAGAAGATATTTCCCAAGTTGTTGTTGCTGATATCGCCTCAGGGTCTACCAGCACCATCCAAGCCGTTGATGTTCAAAATGTAGCTGAAGCCGCCGATGGTCTTGACGCTTCTCTGGAGGGAGGTAATCTCGCATCAGTTCAAAACGCTGCCAATTCTGATGCTTATGGTGAAGGTGCTATTGCTGCTGAAGGATCTTCGTTGAACAATGTTCAGTCTACGAAACTCTAAACTGATGTATTGAAAAAATAATAATTTATTAAATAAAACGCCACAAAACACTACTCAATATAACTCTAGTCAAGTTATTTTTACATTTATTCATGTCAATCATATATAAATTACATTGAAGAAGAAAAAAAACCGTTTACATTAAATGCAAAAATACTGCTAACTGTCAATACCCCCATTAAGATGAAAACAACAGACATAGGTCGGGACCACCAGACACACAAGCCATTGTCAATGCCAGCTTCCTAAAGTTACAGAAAATGAATTTAAATAATCGTCATTTTTTGAATTTTAATATATCAAATTCAATACATATTGCATTGTGTATTCCTTCAATCTCTACGCTATGGCTTAATGAATACGTATCATGTTAACAAAGGATGTTAGTAAATATGTACTATTCAATAAAAACAAGAAGCTCCAGTCTTCAAAATTACAATTAATGCGTGTCTGATTTTTATCTGTATGAAGTGGCTAATAACCCCTTCTCCCACGTTAAAAATGAATGAAGGAAAATCATGAAGATATTTAGTTATGCAGATCCCAATTTTGTAACATGTCTGCCTACTTATTGCTGGTTTCCCATTTGTAATTCTCGAATAGTTGGCTGATAGCATTTACAATTTCGGCTCCGACTACCACTTACTTTGTCACCGATTTCTTCACAAATTTTCTATTAGCGTACTGACCACGCTAGTATTTTTATTTTGAATACATTAAACTTAATCATAGTACTAAACTCTTCATGCCAACCACTACGAGAATACACAACTAAAATTAACTTCTCATATGATTCAGCCAAAAATAGCAGAACCAACATACATTAATTTTAAGGCTCCAGGTATCTGTCACCCTATATGAATACAGCCATTCAAAAGGTACCGGTTGATATGGATTTACCACGTTCATAACGGCTTATACCCGGATTTGGCAGTGCATCCAAACCTTTTGTTGTACTTTCATGAAAAGGTTATTGACTGTATACTGAAATAAGAATAAGATTCATTCACTAATTATAGGGTTAAATGTACCCGGAACGTCCCTTGGTTAAACTGATATTTTTAAATACATACATACGGATTATATGAAGCTACACAGTGTCCCTTTTTAACCTTAGTTTACTTTACTAAGGGTACTCTTTAACAGTTTTGGAAGATTATATGAAGCTACACAGTGTCCCTTTTTAACCTTAATATATTTTACCAAGGGTACTCTTTAACAGTTTTGGAGTATATAAACCGTGGTCACTTTAGTAAACAATCATCACAACCACTTTACCAGTCTCTCAGTCAAGTTATTCAATTCGCTCTCAAAACCAAATCTTCTACCATGAAGTCTGCTCTGATCATGTTTGCTGCTATTGCCGCTGTCCAGTGTGGCATTACCCGGGTTGTCCGCCAAGCTGGATGGCCGGCACCAACAACCCAAGCTCCAGGGTGGCCTGCTCCAACAACCACTCAGGGCTGGGGTAATCCAACAACAACCCAAGGATGGGGTCAGCCTCCATCTGGCTGGGCTGCACCTCCAAGCACTTTGTCCACCATTGACCTGAACGCTGCCTTGGCTGCTGCTGGATCCGGATGGGCTGCTGAAAACCACAACGAAGCTGTTCAAGTTACTGGAGCCGGCGGGTGGGGACCTAATGCCCAACTTTCAATCTCTGCCAACGGAGGTTCCCAAGTTGACCAGGAAGGAAACATCCTGCAAGTGACCAGCCAAGACGCTCAATCTGCGGCCAGTATCAATAACGTTTCTGTTGGACAAATTGCGGCTGCACAAGAAAGCGAAGTTGTCGATGCCCTGGGATTGGACATTGTCAACGCTCAAAACGGATGGGCTGGAGCGTCCGGAGAAGGAGCTTCTGCTGCTGATGCTGTGTCATCTATTCTCGTTCAGCCCGCCGCTCCTGCTAACCTCGGCATGGCCAGGCCATAAATAATTTAATTGCGTGGAATATTTATTCGGCGTATTTATTATTTTCTGAGAAAAACAAACTAAAATAAATTAAAAGTAAAATCCAAACCTCCAATTTTAAAAATATTAAATACACAATTGCATTAATTACACCTGCACATCTTGTTCACAACCTGAATTGAATGCATGCATACTGCTCGGATAACTACAAGTACTGATTTCGATTCAATTTTCCCCTGAAAATTAAATTGTCGAACCCATATTCAAAGGCTGACAATAACATTTCTTAGGTTTAAGGTTATACAAAAATATTTAAGTCGTTTATCATGTAGAAAGTGCGTTTTTATAAGCTAAATATAACGTACTAAGCATATTCGGAGCGGTATAAATTGTATGACATTCTAATTTATAAAAGGGCAGTTCCATACGTGGGAGTGCAAATCAGGATTTAGTACGCTGTCCTTTCATTATTTTACCATAATGCCAAAATATAAGTTCACCCCGTGAATTCGTCACATTGTAAAGAAGAGAATTGCATGGTCACTAGTGTACTCGCATTCAAACCTGGGATTCATGCAGCAAGCAACACAACGGTGGGGGATGATGTGGAAGTAGAAATTGATGAGGAAAATGTATGCATAAGAGCTGGAAAATAGTAGAGTCCTTTAAATTGAGCTAATGGTTCTTGGAACCAGTCTTAACAGGAAGATGTCTATTCTACTCCTGTCGCCTACATTTGGGCAGAAGAAAACACGTCTTCGGAAAAAAAACAGCGTTGGTAAACTGGTAGTTTACATACGTAATTTTCCAAAATTTAAGAATTGAAAAGTTCTTCATTCCTCTCATTAAAACTTTACTTCGTTCTAGCATAAATTCAGCCACATTTTCCTGGATCACTCATTGTGTAAAGGAAAGTTTAAATGGTCTTGAATAGTCCGTAATTGGTGTTTTTCATTGTTAAATCGGTCACATTTACTGTCATTTGTATACTCTACTCATATAAATGGACAAAGATGTACATTCTTTTGGAAAAAGCATCACCGAAATTATGTTTCAGTACCAAAAAACGAAGAAGCTTTCACTTTAATAACTTATTCAATCTGTATTGAGTTTCATACAGAACTCCATTCGTCAGTTTGCTATTAAGGCTGTAATTCTAAAAAGTTT
>JAAXOA010004492.1:0-10237 GCA_036561885.1 Salina celebensis
TTTTTCCTGGTTTAAAGACACTCCTTGGACAGGAACAGGAAGTACTTCACATTCAAGTACTGCGACAGGTGCTCATACGAGCGGTACAACTGCCACCATGGCCAAACCTCTCAACATATCGATTACACCAAAAGTCTTTAATGGTGATCCCCAAGAGAACAGTACAGAGTTTATGGAATCGTATGAGTTGGCTGGTCGATGCAATAAGTGGACACAAGACATTACAGCGGAGCAATTTGAGCAAACTACCTGAAAGGAACAGCCATTAAATAGTACAGAGGTCACATCCAAGCCCTTAAACGTGCTGCAACTACTGCAGGATCAACCTACGCAAGCCCAAGCTGGACCGAGTTAAAAACGGAGTTTCTTAAGATATTTACAGCTAGAGGTATACTCGCTAATGCTGAACTCAAATTGGATGCCAGAAAACAACAAATAGATGACACTCCAGAGTCATACGTTTTCGATGTACAGGAGCTGTGTGACCTGGTGGATGCAAATATGTCGGAGACACGAAGAGTAAGGTTTCTACTCAGAGGATTGAGGGAGTGGTATCTTACCAAAATAATGCCACATGATCCAAAAACAACAAAAGAAGTATTGGAAAGATTGCGCAATCTCTACGAAATGAAAAGAATAGCAAGTGATAATGCCGATAGAGAGGTGCCAATGTACCCAATCATGCAAGAGAGCCCACTTACTTTAGAAGTGAAGGAGATGGTAAAGAAAACACAAGAGTTAGTGGAACAGATTAAAGAAGCGAGAGAGCAGAATAAAAAGCAAAAAGCACAACAGGATAGTCAAGAAAGGCGGGAGATGACTCACAGATCAAGCACATGTTACACTTGTGGAAGGATGGGCCATCTTGCAAGGAACTGTCAAAGCAGAGGAGCTAATCAGCGTAATGACACTATTCAGAGATGGCGTACGCCTTACACAAATTCACAACCAGCAAACAATATTCGCACAGGAAGAACATATCAAGGAAATGACAATTCATGGAGGCAGATGGGAAACGCCACAGCTGGGGGTCCAGGCCGAACTCCAGCTGTTACAGGCCAGATGAGGAGGCATTTTTAGGTACATTAACATCAGATGTCCTGAAGAGAGAAATAACAATAAATGGAAGTAAGGCCAGGATACTTTATGATAGTGGAGCTTCCCTTGACGTAATCAAGAAGAAGTACGTAAAAGATCATAATTTTTCCCAGAATTATGTAAATAAGCAACTGAGGGGAATCAACGGAACGCTGGAAACGATAGGACAGTGCGAGGTCAAGATTAATCTACATGAGAATTGTTGTCCAGTAATTAAACCTCATGTGATTGAAGAATGTAAATACGATCTAATTGTAGGACATAATACGATGCGAAAATGGGGAGTCATTATTGACTATTCCAGAAATTCATTGTCAGTAGCCGGTGTCGAAATAGCGCCAACAATCTACATGCAGAAATCAACAATATTGAGGAGGAAAATGAAATGATAGAACGGCTCGATAAAATGATACGCAAAGAACTAAATCAGACACAGTGGAACCAAATAAGGAAGATTTAGTGCAAACATATAGAGGTTTTCTCTTTCAACGGTAAATTAGGAAAAGCTTCTTCGCCATATTGCAAAGTCTTTCCGAACGAAAATATGCGACCATTCAATAGTGTACCGTATCGTGTTAGTTTGGCAGAACGTCAATTTATTCAAGAGGAAATTGATAAGTTATTAAATATGGGAATAACCAAGAGATCAACGTCGGAGTATACATCACCAATTCTGTTAGTGGAAAAGGGACATAAAAATTCAAAGAAAGAAAAAGCGAAGCCAAGACTGTGCACTGATCTGAGAAAGTTAAACTCAATGGTTCATGTAGATCCATTTCCTTTGCCAAATATGCAAGATGTATTAGATGCCGTCACAGGAAAGGAATTTTATTTCGCTTGTGATCTTCAGAAAGCGTTTTGGCAATTAGAAGTTGATGAAGAAAGTCAGCAGTACTTATCATTTGTATGTACGTCAGGATCCTTTTCTTGGACAAGATTGCCATTTGGATTTATTAATGCTTCTGCAATCTATCAACGGCACATAGAAGACGTATTAAGGGATCAGTTATTCAAAACTGTGGTAGTCTTTGTGGATGACATAATTGGATTCGGAAAGTCTTTTGAAGAGTTTTTGCAGTGTTTAGATTACGTATTGGGAGCAATCAAAGCAAATGGACTGAAAATGTCTCCTGATAAGTGCGTGTTTGGTGAAAGTGAGATTTCGTGCCTTGGATTTAAGGCAGGGAAGGAAGGACTCCGTCCAGATGAGAAGAAGATAGAAGCTATTAAAAACATGCCTGTGCCGAAATGTGTAAAGGACGTAAGAAGTGCCTTGGGATTGTTTCAGTTCTACAGAAAATTCATTCGGAAGATATCTCAAATCGCAAAGCCAATCAATAAGTTACTGGAGAAGGATGTGCCATTCATTTGGGGACCCGACCAGCAGATGGCGTTCGATACTTTGAAGGACTGTCTTTGTAAAGCGCCAGTTCTACGATCTTTCGATCCGGAATTCCCAATAACAATGCACATAGATGCTAGTTATGATGGTGTAGGAGCATTATTATTGCAAGAAGAAGAGAGAGAACAACGTGTGGTGGCTTATACATCTCGATCTTTGTCAAAAGCAGAGAAAGGATATAGTGTAACGGAACTAGAGTTTCTAGGATTGCTTCATGGTCTGAAAGCTTTTCGACATTACATTCACAGGAAGCACTTTGAAGTGATTACAGATCATGCGAATCTATGCGGAATGAATTTTGCCAAGGGAATACATGCGGGAAGGCTGTTGCAGTGGAGCCTACGTTTACAGGAATTTGATTTTGTTTTGAAACACAGAAGCGGGAGGGTACATTCGGATGCAGATGCCTTGTCTCGGTTATGCAAGCAGCAAAATGATCTTCCATCAGAAGATTCTGGATTTGAATTTCCCATGTATACGTTGGAAGTAGAAGACTGTATTACTTTGCAAGAAGCAGATCCTTTTTGTAAGGAAATAAAGAAAAGAATCGAAGAAGGTCATCAAAGAAGCTGCAAAAGATTCCAAATTGTTGATAGAAAACTATATACTATGGAGAATGCACAGAAAAGATTTGTTGTCCCAAGGACAATGGTGAAGGAGCTACTACAAAGGGTTCATGGGGGAGATGTCAGTATACATCTAGGTTACACACGAACCTATGAGATGTTAAAACGTAGCGTATATTGGAGCGGAATGAGTAAGGATGTCTTGAAGTATATCCTTTGTTGTGAAATATGTCAAACCAGAAAACATTCTACACAGAAAGAATATGGATTTTTGAAACATTTACCAACGGAGGAAGTACCTTGGACATTTGTGTGTATGGATTTTTTAGGACCATTAGTTAGGACCCTGAGAGGAAACCTACATGTGTTGTATGCTGTGAATTCTTTTAGTAAATTCACGATTGCACGAAAATTGCCGTTTATTCAGGAAAATTTGCTGTGTCAAGGAATACGACCATACGTGATACATACGGATCGAGCTGCAATATTTTTTCAGTGAAGTAGTAAAAACGTTATGTAAGAAATGGGGGATAACGCAATCATATACAAGTGGATTTGCGTCAAGAGCAAATGGGATAGCAGAGAGAGAGATAGGAATGATAACCTCGATGTTGAGATGTGAGCTAGACGAGGTACAAGAGAGATGGGACGAGCGGCTCCCAGAAGTACTGTGTTCAATAAATTGTTCACCGTCAAGAGCCACTGGAGTAGCACCAGTTAAGATTGTATATGGCATTGATGATTATATACCGGGTATGGACAAGGTTATCCCAAATGAAATTCTTGAAAGAAAACGTCTTCGCATGGAAGAACTTAATGAGCTCGGAAAGAATACTTCCAACAGAATTCAGAGAATACAAGCCAAGTACAAGTTAAGATATGATGAGCATAGAAAGGATTCACCTTTTCAAGTAGGGGACAAGGTATATGCAAAGAAAATGTTCGTAAAATACGACGAAAACAGAAAGCTAGTTCCAAAGTACGAGGGACCCTACCCAGTAATAGAACAATATGGCGATAACCTAGTAAGGATAAACAGAACAAGGAAGCCCCCTGTTATTCACGTTGACAAGTTGAGGAAATGTCATCAAGAGGAGGAGTCGAGTGATGAGTCTATCCAATTGGAAGAGACAGGAATTCCAGAGGAAGAACCTCAGCAGGACAATTTCAGGAGTGACAATGAAGTTTCACACGGGAATAGTCCAGCAACGCAAAAGACACCTTCACGAAGAAGCAAAAGAAGGAGGAGAAAACCGGCATGGCATAAGGACTACAAGATGTCGGATATTTCGTCATCAGAATAACATTGGAAATACTGAGATGATCCTGTATAAATAAAGAGCGCAACTCTAAGGGATCATCAGTCGTGTCACAGGAGCTGACAAGGAATCAAGAAAAAAAACCGAGCTAGGAAAGGAAGAAAAACCGAGCTAGGAAAGGAAGAAAAACCGAGCTAGGAAAGGAAGAAAAACCGAGCTAGGAAAGGAAAAAAACGTCTAAGGAGAAGTGAGATTGTCAGGTCTCTAAGGAGAAGCAAAGAAAGAGAGAGAGGATGATTACGGAATTACTCATTCTTGGGCTCATCCGAGCAGGGATGAGTGAAATGCCGCATATTGAAGTGACGTCTGGTGTACGAATGGATAATGTAGAAGGAGCCATACTGTACACGTCAACGGTCCCAATATTTTATCAAGTTCCCCATATTGAAAGAAGCCCACCTGCTATTCCAAGTTGTGAAAGATTATGTCACTGGGATTTACAGGAAACAAATGAAGTGGATAGAGGACATACAGACAAAGAGGGAGAGGTTAGATATTCTACGGCTAGATCATGTGCGATCGTACATGCTTCATATGAGATTCTACGATCTAACAAGAAGATATTAGATACCTTGGAGGATCAATATAATGTGACGAATGAAGATGAACGGTTCTATATGCCGCCGTCTACAAGCAGGAGAAGAATTAAGAGAGTAGCCTTAAGTGAACCATTGGGAAATCTACTTGAGATTTTGAGTGGTGTTCCGAGTGCCAGCACTTTCAGACAGGTGACAGCTCATGTAGATTACATTGATAAGTTTTCTAAACGTCTCTATTGTATGATGGAGAGTAAAGATGCAAGCTTTATAAAGATGGGAACAGCTGTAAGCAAGTTAACAAATCAGACAAAGGAAGGATTCAATCTAATACAAGCAGAGATGAAAAACATAACGATCATGTACGACAGATTGCAACAGGAATATACAGACACTGATATGTCATTATTGGCGCTTGGTCTAGTATTTGCAGAATTGACGAATGTACAGCATAATTTACTTACATACATGTGGATGGAAAAGAGTAGAGACCTGTGCCTTCAAAAGAAAATTCCAGCAATATTTATTGGCCGCGAAGCATTGGAGAAGGATCTTCAAGAATTGAGAATTGAATTGGATCATGAAAACTTGAAAATGGCTATCCCTGAATACGAGATTGACTTATATTACAAATCCGAAAGAGCGGATTGCATCTGGGAACGTAACACGGGGTTAATTCGAGTACAAGTCCCAATTGTACCTTCCAAGTCAGACTGGAAGCTTCAAAAGATACAAGCAATTCCATATGCATATTTTAATAGGACGTGTTACATAGATATACCAACAACGTATGTGGGAGTAAATGGCGATGAGATTATTCCTTTTGAGTATCATGATATCAAAACATGTCTAACGTCACGTGACTTTCTTTGTCACATTCCAAGATATGGAAACAAGAACTCAAAACAAAATACATGCATCAGGAAGATAGTTAAAGGTGACAGTATAGAGGAACTACAAAAAATATGTTCCATTGATTGTCATGCCAATACAAAACCGGAAGTGGCACTTCAAGGACCCAGAGAATACATTATTTCAAATGCGGAGTCAAATAGAGCAGTTATTGAATGTCCAGGGAAAACAGTTCCGCTGACCGGACCAACTATAGGCAGTATTAGCATTCTGTTACCTTGTGACTGTAAATTATTTGTGGACGCAGCAAGAATGGACAACGATGCATATCCATGTATTGTTCCACATTTGAAACATGCTGTCATCAATCATACTTTACCAGCGATCTTTGCAACAAAATATCCTACAGTAAAAGTGGCAGCGACCAAACCTATACTATTGCCTATCGGAAAAGATGTTAGTAATATTCTTGATCCACAAGTGGATATCTTTGATGCGAATACCTTGGCAATGAAACCACCTGTGGAGGAAGAATTCGAATATCCTGAGTTACACGAATGGATTAAGGAAGCCATTCAAGAGAATCATCATTACCTAATTTATCTGTGGCTCATAGCCTGCACGTTGACGCTAGTATACATCCTTTTGTTTTTACCACGCACGTGGAAGACTCCAGCTGTGGGAGTGCAGATGGCAAGAATGTTCCCAAGGACTGAAGCAAGGAGAAAAAAAACTATTAGTTATGTATTACCAACACATCTAGAAGTTTTACTTTGGGTCTACCTTGTTGTTACGGTAATATTAACAACCCCTTACGTTATTACATTCATCCAAAAGCTAAGGGCAAAATACAGGCGTGAAAAAGCACTTGGAAAAGACTGGCTCAATATCTTTACAAATGGAACAATGGGAAACAATAATAGGAGATTTGAAGAAGTTGAAGCAGATATAGAGGCCCCAAAAAACAGAAATAATGGAAGACAACCTCAAAGCAGCTCTAATGGACTATACCCCAATGATCCAGCACTTACACGCCTTTAATGATAAAAAAGGAGTTATGCTAATATTAATAATAATTTAGAAGTTAGATTGACAATATTTAAGAAGTGCATAGTTATACATATCACGTTAGGCAGGTTAAAAATTCATTATTAGGTGTCTTGTGAGATTTTTTTAGGGATTCTAGATCTAGTGATCTAGTGAGATCTAGTGGGAAAAATTTTGGATTTGAAGCCTTTGGATCGTTAGGTAAAGAAATAGCTAAAACAATATGTACAAAAAAGGGGCACATCATGATTTGAGAGCATTAAGAATCTGAGATCTTCATGAAAAAGTAGGGATTTTAGGTTTTCTTGGGACTGTCATAAATACGAAAAAAAAAATTTATGACACAAAAAAAATATGTGTGTATATCTTAGGGTAATAAAACATTTCGCGAAAGAGGGAGTATTGAAAAATCTAGGTTAAAAGATATATAGAAGAATATTATTTCAGTATGAAATTTGTACGATAACTTACAGATACGTAAACAAAATCATAAAATAAATTTCTCTTCGCGGAAATGATATTAACGGTACATGAGAGAAAAACAAGTAAAAAATAGGGAGGATTTGAACTTATTATGATAAAACATAATATTAGTGTGATTTCACTGTTCGAAAGAAGAAGTTGTTCCAAGTATATATATATTTCAGTAAAACGTAAAAAGTGAAGTTAATCATGTCGTTAAGACGAATAAACGAAAATGAGCAAGGGAGAGTTGCACATACTATATTTTCTGGGCGTCGAGTTAGACACATAAAAGAATTTTTAACCAGAGGAACAGAAGACATTTTTGAAGAAATTATTGCAGAATTTGTGAGACTTTCTGCACGAGTGGAAGTGCTTGAAGATGCTAGAAAACATGAGGCAAAGTTAAAAGCACAAAGTGAAATAAATAAGGCGAGTGATTCAAAAAGGAATTATCAGGAGAAGCCGCAGTCCAAGGCGGTTAGGAAGGATATCAGCCGTATAACCAAGATAAACGAAGGAAACGCCAAGTTACTGAATAGGAATAGCAACATTGCAAGAAAAAGTACTACTCCCTCAAGGCCACCCACGAATAAAAGACCTGAAAATATATCATATCCGTCCAATTTGTCATCTACTAGCTCGGTTGAATCTACGGAACAACGACCCAGCAATGATCTGATAAATAAAATACCTGAAGTTACTAACGAAAGTGCAATCCAATGTGAAGCAAGTACAAATAGTGAATTAAAGGAACAGACAGTTTCCAATCAAAAAAAAATGAGAAGGCTTCGAAAAGCAAGAAGCAGAAGAAAAATAAAAAGAAGCGAAAGCGAGATTGGAAGAAATGTGGAAAATCCAAGGATGCTAAGAAAAGATCTAGACGGGAAAGCTCAAGCAGCAGTAACAGCAGCAGTAGTTCAAGCTCAAGTTCCAGCAGCAGTAGTGACAGTGATACAAGTGGATCAAGTTCAAATGGAGAGTCTTCCCCAGGAAACTCAGGAGAGGAAGGAAACAATACAACCAATGGGAATAAGACGTCCGGACAACAACAGGAGCAGCAACAGCAATCAACGAGAGTGCAGAATGCCAAATCTCTGATACAAAAGAAGACAGAAGCACAGGTTGCGGAGGAAACTGCAAATATGACGCAAGAAGAGCAGCTTGAGTATTTCAGGAAAGAGTTCCAGATGGCAAATAGTAGTCTTCCTGAGCCTATTTCAAACAAAGTTCTGAATGAACCACCAGCTCCGAAACGACGTCCATCCATTGTTTATGACACAAAGAAGAAGACGATTGCTCCTTTAGGACCAACTGATGAAATAGAGGATGAGGATGAGCCACTTGTTCTGAACGTTTAGCCATGCCAATAACAACTGGGCGCAAATCATATTCAGATATGATAAGATGGAGTAAGAAAACCTTCTTTTAAATTTATAAATGAAATTAACAATTTTTGTAGCTTAGAAAATCGTGACAAAATATAAAACCCTGACCAGAGAAAAAAAATATATAAACATATATAAAAGAAAATATTTAAAAAAAATGAACTTTAAGATTTATAACATTTTAGTTTATGAAGGTCACGTATTCAAATTATTGTTATATAAATTATGGATTTAAGAAGACGGAGGCCGTCTTAAAAGAGAGGAGGGAGTATTGTTATATTAGGTATAAGTATTTTGTTCATGTTTAACAAGAAGTATTGAAAGAAAAAGGGGTATGTCAAAGTGAAGAGGGTGTCAAAGGAACTTTACGGATAAACCAATAGAGTAATATTAGGATATGTTATTCTGTTATTGTGACGATGACAAGTATTCTTCTATTATATGTGAAGAGTAAAAAAGGGGGATAATGTTTGTATGTTTCATTCTTCTTTTCTTAGAGTAAGGAACATTTCTATTATTACTATTATGGATTTTGAAAGGAGTAGCACGATACCTTTTTATGTTATTTAAGAGAAATGTCAATATCTTGTAGTATAAAAAAGGAGTAGAACGAGTTGTGTTCTGCAGGTTGACGGTGAGTATAAAAACACATTTTCTAGTTATTTGGGGACATCAGCCATCGGGCACTGATCAAGGAAGGACTCTCTCTAAGGACTCCCAGGAAGGAATCTTTCTACCTAGAAAGAAGGAACGCTTCATTTCTCACACATTGCCGTGAAATGTGTCTTCGCTAGAAGGATCAAATACTGTTGAAGTCAGGTAGCTCTAGACCTGAAGGAAAGGTGTCATGTGCGTAAAAGGAATAAATAAAGGAAATGCAGTGACTCGTCTACATGGAAGTTTCGCATAAGTGGACAAGGAATATGGAAATAATAATGAACTCATTTATGTAGAAATTAACTGGGAATTATAAGAGAGAAATGTTAATGTATGTGTGTAATGTTTTATGTTATCTTCTTTGAAAAATAATAAAAACTGGTCAAACCAAATACAACTGCAGTAATCTTGCATCCTTTCATATACCATATGTAAATCATACCTAACATATGGTGGAGATTCGGAGTACTACCTAACTTACTACAAGGAAGGATAATACGGAGTGGATGCTAAGCAAGGATATTGTGTGGAAGAACCTATTCAGGAGGGATAATACGGAGTGGATGCCAAGCACGGATACTGTGTGGAAGAATCCACTTAGGAAAGGATATTACGGAGTGGATATCAAGCAAGGATACTAACTCAGGAAGGATAATAAGGAGGAATACCAATAATATTAAGAAGATCTCAGCCCTCTAAACAAAACACTGCCAAGGAGTTTCGAAGCATACTTTAAATGTCTACAACCACAACAGCACGTACAGCTACCACGACAACAACAACAACAACTACGTCAGGAACGGGGTCAACAACAACCACTGCTTCTGGGACAGGAACAAGGTGTGATCCTGTAAAAACTCAATGCAGAAAAAACCATGGATAAATTGGTTTAAACCAGGAAAAAATAATG
>JAAXOA010004493.1:0-10236 GCA_036561885.1 Salina celebensis
AATTCTTTCGTTTCTCAGGACATTTCTCAAGAGCCGAATATGTACTCTATTTTAATTAAGTTCACAACATAATAGAAAGCTTTTTAATTATTGTATAAAATACAAAAAGTACATGAGCGGTTGATTTACAGCTGAAGCCACTTACGGATTGATTATTTTATCAACTTAGACAATTGTGTCTTTCATGTTTTTCCTACTTTTTCAAACAAACAATGTCTTTATAAAGTTCAGTAGAAATCGAAGTAGTGTTTAGATTTTAAAAGATGTCGAGGACCTCATGAATTCACCCTGTTATAGGCTGTGAGAGCGTGAACTCCTTACTCCGTACAAAAGAAAAGTAAAGCCTATCTCTAGCAATTTGCAAGAAGATTTTTCCATCCACAAGAGCTTGTCTCACATTTTCACCTGGATAAATTAATCTAAAGGAAACAGTAAAACCCATTTTCAACGGTCGTGGAAATCCCTTGGCGTAAATCCCATTATAAAGCCTTTCTCTTTTAGTCTGATATAATTAAGTATTAGGGAGGATGGAGAACCGGAAAACGGAATGTGCAAACGCGACTCAAAGTAGTGTAATGGCTCCACTTTTTTTCATTTACATTTGGATAATTCTTACTTTTCCTTTATGTCTACACCTTTGAGTCCATTCTGCATAGGATGAAAGAAAGTTTTTCAGAAAGAAAGCATTAAGATGTTTTTACAATGTAGTTACAACAGGTATTGTCGTTTTATTCGCAATGTTTTCTATTACTTTCATCCATAACAGGCATTTCCGTATAATCACTAGTTTTAAGTGATATATGTTCGTCGTTTTCTCCCATAGCTCAGGATTCGTCTTAGTACGACCTAGAAACTGCGTAATCATCAATTTGAACTTCATGTGATACGGCGACTTAACGAAATTTCATAAATAAGCATTTCTCTGGAAACATGGTACAACCACAGCGCATACGAACTGTGGCACTACATATAAGATTATCTCAAGATTGCACTAACTCCATAATATCCGGAGGAATCTACAAGAAGTTTTACAAACGTAGAAGTACACGCAATCAGTATTATCTTACTTGTGCAGGTTCAGCTGACACAGGTATCAATGTCTTATTCCGTATTCCGTTGACTGTGAATAATATGTAATTGTCATAATTTCGCATTCAGTGTTAGATTTGAAACGTAAAAAATATCGGATAACTTTAAATTCCTCGGTTTTAACATAATGTTGGGTCATTCAATTTACATTAAATTACAGTAAATACAACTCAACTATCAAGTAAATCATTACATTAATGAATGGAAACAGCCTTTCTGAGACATTTCCGTCAACCTTATCCGTAGCCGGTGAAGTAAAAGTGGCAAATGCTGTCAAGAGTTTTACACGGGTACACTAGTGTTGCCTCAATGTAGTTAGTTACTTCATCATTTGAAAATCTCGACATGAATGCTTCAAGAGTGAAGGGTGAGACCTAAAACTGACGTCCTGTAACAAACAACGACGTACGGCAGCATATGTGCTAGCAACAATTTCAAAACACTTATAAAACCAGCGTGCGTATTTTAAGTCTCTTCAATTAGAAGTTATATCTTCTTAGCTTCTCGGAGTAGTTTATTTTGAACGTAAGCTGACTTTACAAAAGTGAGACATGTGATACATAAGCTATGAATTAAGTTTTGCCATCCATTACTCTAGGCGCGACGGAATGACGTGCACTCAACAGCTACGAAAGAACCAACCGTTGCCGAGACGGTTGAGAGATTGAGGGTATCGCTGTTTTTAGGGGAATTTTGCGAAACTACTTTTCAAAGTTTTGATACGCATTATTATAACATGTTCCTTTTTGAAATGGATATAATCGCGAGAGGGATTTCCTNTTTTAGGGGAATTTTGCGAAAGTACTTTCCAAAGTTTTGATACGCATTGTTATAACATGTTCCGTTTTGAAATGGATATAATCGCGAGAGGGATTTCCTGAAGGCCCGTTGCTATTACATGCAACTTCGAAAATGTACTGCGAAGGGTATCAAAAGGGTCAACCGCTCCAAGCGACGGTTGAGTGATTTCTTCCATGGCAACTTAGTGTAAAAGAAAAGTAAAGCAAACGAAACTACAAACTACATTTTTATATTTTTACATGTAAAATACGCCACTCCAAAGTGGGGACTATATTACCGATTTGACTTCCAAAACCTATCATAGTATGCTTGTGTAGATAAATACATATACAGTAATTTCAGAATTGTTTGGAGTTGTATTTCGTAACTAATGAGTCCACCAGCTCAACAGGCATGGTCATATGGCTAAAACTTTTACAACGGTATAGGTATTTAAGCTAATGTCTAATATATCTGTTAGTCATGTGCATATATAAGGTCTGGATACTGGATCAAATAATAATAGCCAAAACCTTCTTAATGCTCCCATTAGGAATTGCAGAATACACTATGGATGATAAGTTTCGGGTAGGTGCATTTGTAATACTGAACATGAGTTTCCTAACATTAACTTAATTGAGGCTCTCAGCGAACGTAATTTGTTTGGTGCTTGAGAAGAGCCTCTTTTAGGTTCATGTAATATGAAGCAAAGAAGCATCAAAGAAAATATTCCCATCCCTACGGCAAAAGATTTACAGGGTGTGTCTCCCGCACTTACTTTTTTCCGTGTGCTATATTCAAGTGATGAATATCTACCAAGCTAAAAAAAAAGTTTCGTCTAAGGTCCATGTTAATGCTCTTCTCAATGTTGCCTCACATTCAAAGTTTTTACATAACTAGCATTGCGGCATTATTGAAGTAGGGATTTAACTATTGACAAGAGTTTACTACAACCACCGCTTCCTCATAACGTCTTGTTTCCCTTTAGAAAATGAAAATACTTATTTATGATCATAGTTTGACAGTTTATGGGTATTTTAAGACCATCGATTGCATTCTCTGGGCCTTTAATACTTTATTCACTCTAAGTTAAAATCTGTTGCTGGAATATATTTTTCCAGAGCTGTTAAGGATCGACCGTTTTTTTATGTTTACAGAAGCTTTCATCCATGATCACCGCTTCTCAAGAAAATTTGATTGGTTCAGCGAGCAAGTACAAAAGAGTATTTACTTTCTTCTATCGTGCACTATCTTCTAGAGTATGTTTTAGAGGATCATTCTTCCATCCAAGTACTCCAAATGCAGAAACTTTACTTATCCTAGGCCAGGTCGGGACATGCATTGATTAGTAATGGAATGGTGATTCTGTTCTTTTTTTTCCTCGCTCATCGTATCGCTTCATAACACCGTAGCTCCATAATGTTCTTCATCGTTAGTGTTATTGCATACACCGTTTACTATACGTATTACTATGGGATCCATCTTTGTATCGTCTATTTGAGCAAGTGGTTGTCTGCGTCTACGTTTTCAATCATAGGGGAAAAGCCGTTCTGGCAGTTATGTACTATTGAGGGTTTTTTTTTCTTAAGCTTCTGAGTTTTTTTTCTACCTATAACAAATCCATCCGTCCTTCTTTTTGTCACTCAATTTTTCTTGAGAAAAAAAGCTTCTCTTTCAAACAACTTGAAACAAGCATTCCTGTAAAAAGATCCATATTATTTCCTTGTTTGCAACTTGTTCATCTTCAAGTTTTCCTTCGTTGATGCATTGCCACATTTAATATTCATTTTCAATTTGGCTTCGTGCACAGTTGTAAAAAAAAACTTTTTATTGGTAGGTAACGTACAAGAATTCGTAAGTCATCTCACTTGTAGGCTTTTGAATGGCGACATGCCTGTTGCTCGTTGCGTCGCATCTCGCAACGTACACAAGACTTGTGAATGTGCATCTTCAGATTGTAAATCTCTCTGGTTTTCTTCCGACTCCTTAGCAGCAGTCATCATTCATATGTACCTACCCCTGCTGCAATAATAATCAACGTAGCAAACCACATTTTCAATATTCGGGCATACCTGTAATTCTATACACGCACCCTGACAAAAAAAAGCAGCTTGATGCATTCATAGTAACAACCTGAGTTTAGTGAATGTGTGTAAAAACTCATAATGAAAATAGTAGGACAAGCGATAAGATTGTGAGTTAAGCCACAAAAATAATAATAAGGAACCTGCTGCTCCTCTTTTACTGTTGTTTTCTTGCATTTCTCCCCTTCTCTTCATGTATTGTCAAGTATAGTGACGTTCGTTTTTACAACAATCACCAAATCACGTTAGAGATCTCATCCCATCACACAACTACTTTACTATTGCTTTTTTCAGTAGACAAACTTTTAGCACCATTTTTTTACTTGTTCTCAAGTCCTGAACTTTGTGTACCACTTCGTGTTCTTATAGGAGTGAATGCAGATTATGCATTGATGTGTGGGCTTCCACAAAAACAGCAATAATCATAATCATACATATCCTCCTATTGCCTCATAGACTATCCTTCGATTTTGTGTAGAGTCTGTACAAGAGCAGAGCTCACCATTACATACAGAAACAACAGAATAACGTCCTTTTGCAACCAGCACACAGCTAAAAATCTATTGCTGAACAGCAACACATTACTATCTATCCCAAGAGTTTTCGCCTGCAATGTAAATAATCTTCTTTCTGTTGTTGTGTTGTGCTTTACACAGTTGAAAAAGAGTTTGGAGCCTTGCACACTATTTTCCCACGCATCATTCACCAAGTGCACGTGGAGTGTTTCCGTTGTTCCTTTTCCTTTGCCAGAGAAAAGAGAAAATATAAAAGGTGGTCATGGTGTGGAAAAGCTAGTTTTTCTTTATCTTCTGCTGGAAGCAGGGAAAGATCGGTGTTTTTTCCCGATGGTGTTGAATGTGGGCTGAAAGCATTTTTGTGGAGTTTTCTCTGGTTTTTGTGTTGTTTATTATGATGATGGTTGTGTAAGAAAAAATGTACAAAATTGCGTGACGGCCAGCGATTCATTGTTTTCGTAACTACCTCATTGTGAAGTTTAATTTCCAGTGGTTTCTAACAGTCCCGGAGTGACTACCTCTGGATCATATATCAAAAAGTGAGTTTGGGTAATTAGTGCGTGTGGCAAAGAAATTTTAGCTGGGAAGAGTACCGTCTACATTTTGTTTTTCGTGGAAACATTAAGAAGAAACCTTGTGTGACAAGTTGTGCCAAACTTACTAAGGAATACTATAAGGAACATTTTTTCCCGCTTGCGGTTTTTATAAATTCGGATATTCGTTTCAGCTAGGTAATTTTCATTTTTTACCACATAAAACTTGTACAGCATAACATACTGTAACAATATTATACTCAACTTGTGTAATGTACGGCTGTGTATGATTAAAATTTTACGCAGTTCCTTTTTTTCAATAAATTTCTATTTCGACTCCAACGAGCCAGAAACACATTTAATAATTCATTCAAAGATCGCTAAAAGATTGAGATGCGTTCAAAGATAAGTCGTACACAAAGGATCTAAAGTTTGAAAAGTTTTCAAGGAATTTTCATCGAATCTATAATGGAATCAAAAGTATGTTACACAAAAGCCACAAGTACTGCCAAAAACGGCAAATGTGGTACCTTCTCATTGAAAACAGTCTTCACCTGAATTTACACGTTGGTACAAGGAGTTCAATATCACATAGTGTAATATTTTTTACTTCTACTTAAAACTGGTCTGCATTAGATGCGTACTAAAGATATAAACAAGGCTTCATTGCTATTACTGTTACCGCATTATATAAAACAAATCCGTATATTATCATACTTGATGTTTTATTATGCGATCAAAGATCAGAAAAAACGATTGTGGCAGATTATTCTAGGTCGATTTGATTATCCTTTTNTTTTATTATGCGATCAAAGATCAGAAAAAACGATTGTGGCAGATTATTCTAGGTCGATTTGATTATCCTTTTGAGCAGGTACAACTTTTTCTTGATGCAGTCGTGATCACTGTGCCATTGAATCATAATATTTCGATTCAAAATTAAGCGTCCTACTGCTGTCCCTACAGTTGTTGATTGTTGCAGTGCCAGTTGCAACTTTAAGATACTCAGACATGCAAATTAAAAAAGTTTTTATTAGTGGCCCACTAATTACAATTGACTAATCTCTGATCATGATGAGATTTTTCTTTGGAGGAATCGATTTCTACTAAATTATCACTGCATGCAACATTGACTCATAAAATCAACGAGTTATTCGGTTTTACTTTTCGATATAGGAACTCAGCGAGGCAATTTGGTATAGGCATTAGTTTTTGTATGAGAAGCAATTCATCCGTAATGGATGTTACGATGGTGCAACTTGTTCATAAAAGCCATTAGGATATAATAACTATGCAGTTGCATGATGCGATCTTTTACCTTCGTAACATATTTGTGCTCTTGAATAACTAGATTGAAAGTTATTCTCGTAATAATGTCACTAATGAGAGCACAATTAAGGCCGAGCTTTAGCTAACTTTGTGGGGCAGCCGAGTTGCATCGCGTCAAGATGATGGTGTGCTGATGATGTTTTAAGGGAAGCACATGAGATGATCTCAAGAAAAAGTTTAAAAGACTGTTGTTTTTCTTTCTAACCATTGCTGGTGAGTAACACTACAAGTATACAGTCAACAGTTGAAATACCAGTTTCATACAAGCACCATTATGCTGAAAAAACAAGGCATAGAAAAAAAAACAGATTTACTGTATGGATAACTAGGCACAGTTTGACTAAGCGAAAAAAGCAAGACAAGTTTATGCGTATTAAAAGAGTTAAAATGGAACCAAACATGTATACGTGGAAGCCAATGGTGAAATGGATTGGCTGACCTAAGTTGCCTCTGTACGGTTAACTGTTTGTTATTTAAAGAGGAAAGTCATTCACAGATCCTTGTGAGTCTGAGATACGATCACGTAGATTTTGAAGGTTTACGAGTTGGGAAAGAGAAGCTTAATAAAAGTTGTCGTGTTAGTGAACAGACTACTGCCAAATTGATGTTGTGGTTAATTACATGCAAACATTTTCTTACGAAAGTTTACCGCACTATAAAGTATAAAAGGTTATTGAATTCGTATTTTTTCAAACGACACATTAAACCTGCATGGTTCAACAACGGGTTTCTATTGCAGATTTTTGTTTATATTACATTGTGTCATTCTCTTCCGAATACACACGTTGTTTTATGTAATGACATAAAAGTTTAAACCACACCAATCGTAATTCGTGCCTATTGCCGAAGGTTCTGAAACACATGAGCGTAGCAGACTTAATAGATGCAATTTGTGGTTTTGAAAGTTTGTTTTGCTCTGAAAATAAAACCAAATGTTTGTTTCTGAATAAATGGGAACATAAAGTTTTCCATTTTGTACTAACGTCTCCACAAAGAGTAAAATTGCGATATGATGCGTGAAGCAATGTTAAAGAATACAAGAAAAATCAAAATTAAAGCCCCAACTTCCTTCCTAACACATTTCAATTCAAAGCAGCATAAGAAAAAATCTTTGTCAAAGTGACAGCATTTTTTTGCAACAAGTCACAAGTATAAAGCTATCTTTTTCCTTGAAGAGAAACATTTCATTATAACTATTAACCCAGCATGGTATTATGTTTGCATTTAAAAGCGTTTTCAACTTTGCCCCAGTCACACAGCGTCGCATGCTGTAAAGTAAGCTGTTTAGATTTCCTTATTACGGGATTTGAAGCAAAACCTGATTCTTACATTTCACCTACCGTGAGAATTAAACAATAAGGAATTATTAAAACGAGAAAGTATCTACACTTGTTTACTGACAATCTTCTCTTCATATCCTTCTTCTATCCTCCGACAGATATCGTTAGTGCAATTTCAAGCTTCGTTGCAGTTTTCAAAATGAAAGCGACAAATATTCTTTTGTGTCTAGTAACAAAGCACGAAACCTCATCGAAAGGAATCTATTGAATATGATTTTAGTTACAGTATGCGACAAGACTTTTGATCTTTCTCGTTGTTTTTTGTATAAAATTTTTGCAATATTTGAAACCATAATTTGTGACAAATGACAAGGGAGACAAAGTTTTTTTCCTTTGGCTTTATAAGAAACACTTTTTCTCTATTGTTCACTTGTTTTCGCTCATTTGTTTGCCAATTTAAGAGGATTTTGAAATGTGCTTACTTTCTGGAAACTTCATATTTGGCTTGTGACACTTTTATGATGTTATTAGAAGGGAAGCGTCAAACCCGCGTTTGGTTCTGCTTTTGTAGTTTATATGCACGCATAACTTCCAAATCATCATTACCGCGTGCTCATCACTTTTCCGTTTTCTCTTTTGTTGATTCTACCAAAAAAAATGTTTGTTCGACACTCACAAGTCTTGAAAGCACAATATAATTCCTTTATTCTTTAAATATATCCCATGCGGTTGTCAAAAGGGATATTAACAATGACAAGATTATTATTATGGTTTTGAAAAATGGTACAACGATAAGATATACTTTAATGACTGCAATTCAGTGATATTCATCGTCACCGCTATACTAAAAAGGTTTATTAACAAGACGTGTGTCGCAGTGTGTGTAAAAAATGTCCTGTTGATGGTCGGCAACGGCAGTGAGTAAAGAGCAAAATCGGTCATGCTAGATTGTCGCTCTATTGAGAGTCTTAGTTTCAGCAGATTTTTTATCCTTTTAGATTAAGCGATAATAAATCGTGTGTATGAATACTGAACATGATTTGTGTTCTTGGTATCGTCCTGTTCCCCACTCATAAAGAGCTGTTTCTCTTCATTTGTATTTGAAGTCACTGCCCGTTTACTATTCAGAAAGACGCAGTTACAAATTCAGCCTCGAAGGGATATGCCGACATTACTAAAGGGAATTTGCATCACGTATTAGCTGAGAATAGAACAAGTCTGAGTAACGGTTCTTTGACTGTTTCACACACATTCATCAGGAGACCAATGATAAGCAGTTTTTTCGACTGTTATAAAAGGGATCATTTTATGAAATACCTCAAGGCAATAAACCATGGACAGAAAAGATTGCAAAAAGCCTTGTGTCCTTTGGTACGTGTATATTGCAGCCAAAGTCTCGGATAAACAAGCAGTCAATAAAATGTACTATAAGCAGATTTAAAGGAAGTATTTGGTATAATACGGATATGATATTCTTTTCTTTGTTATATTAGCTACAAAATGTATCTTCTAAAAAAATAAGCGTTATTTCCGAGGACGAATACAATTTGAATTTTTTCACGCCTAGAGATAATGCATCTTCTAGGCGAACTGAAGTGCTATATGTTGTTTATCAGATGACAAAGGGCTTTTTGTGACTAGTGACTACGATCACTAAAACGAAACCGTTCCTTGAACCGAATCGTGCGAGGAAATGTTACTGTATCGTGAGAAAAAGTAATATGGCTTTACCATAACTTCCTTTTCAGTTCAAATTCCACTTTGTGTTTGGAATGAAATAGTACCCTGCGAAATGCTTTCATTGAATATGTAATCATATAAGCTATGTATGCTACAAAAAGCCTTTGAATACACTCTAGGAAGTGTCAGAATAAATCTTCTCGTAAATTATTGTTACGGTTGATGATGCAACAGATAATGCTGAATACTGTGTATTTCAAAGATATTGTTTGTTTCGTGCTTTCCAAGTTCATTAGAAAGTCATTTAGGGTTGTATAACGAAGAGGTTGTGGACAAATAAGATCTTTGGAACTGCTTTGATATTCAAATTGGATATGTTTTTTGTTCTTTTGATGCAATCGTTTTGGATAGTAATCCTAGATTGAGGAGCTTGGTATCTTAATTTTAATACAGAACTATTTTGCGCATAGAACTTATCTGGTCTTGCAGGTTAAAGTGTTTGCATTGTTTTAAAGGAAATCCTACTTTAATCGAGGAATGTCATGCGTGATATCAAATCTAATTTATAAGAAGTTGGGCCATGTTTGCTCATAAAAAGCTGTGGTGTCTTTGTTGACAATTTTTCGCATAATGTTCAGCTATTGCATTGCATCTTTGGTCTTCACGCCTTTTCATTTTCACGAGATTTTTTTGCCTCTGTGTAAAAATAATTTTATCCCGGACTTGCAAACAATTTGCTTGAAATCTACCAAATTAGTTTGCCTTCCAAGAAGACACTTTGTCCGAAGGAATCTCTCTACGTGACTTTTTTCTCTCTTCATGTTTAATAGTTTACGTACATTAGTACTTCATGATACCATACTGTGTTGTTTAAAAAATTACAGGGCAATAATGATCAAAATCATTCCAAAGTAATAAACCCCAAAACAAGCAGTAATCAGCGAAG
>JAAXOA010004494.1:0-10235 GCA_036561885.1 Salina celebensis
CGAAGCAGCGATTATGGAAGCGCTAAGAATTGCACAGCAAATGGCAACACTCAACATGTCAATGTCTATGGAGAACAACACGGAGACCATTGAGCTTGATATTGGTGATATTTCAATGGCGATGACAACCCCAGCAGAAGCAGCAGATAATGTAGAAACAACAGCGTTAGCGATTAATACAGCAGAACATATTAAAATGACTTCAGAGGCATCGACATCACCGCCTTTGGAAGATTTACCACCTTCAGAAACTACAACACTAGCTCCAGAACCGTCATCGACCTCGAAACCTAAACGAAAGCGAATGAGGTCAACTACTCCACGAGCGCCATCGCCGGATGATCCTTTGGGAGTAGGCCCTGTGACAGATATCGTTGTCTCACAAATTAGAAATGGACAGCTGCCCCAGTTTCTATGGACGAGCGTAATCAAACTCGCAAACAGTGAGTACATGCAAATAGCAGTTGATGCAGTGGAATGTGCAATATTTTATTACTGTCCCGATGACACTGAATTAGGAACGTTAACAAAAGGAGGAAAATTTTGAAATGCGTATTATTTATTAATTTTTTTATTGTTACATTTCTCTTACGAAATTATACAAGGTGCGATTGTGGGAAGTTAACGCCAGCGTCAAGCTTCTTGCTTTGGTGAATTGTACAATGCTCCTTATTTAACTTTCTTCTTACTTTACTTAATTTGAGATGCCTAGTACGGAGTTCGAAATATAATGAATGAATGAATAATTATTTGGAAAATGTAACTTTTTAACGATCTAGTAACTACAAACAGGAGCAGTTAATTTTTTTCATACATATGCTACATCTGAAATAAGCTTACTAGAACTGAACAAGCAAGTAAATTGTATATATGGTTACTAATGTGTCGCTATTGCATTTCTAACCCATCTGACCGTTTTTTAGTGTCTCTCATCGTCAGTACAATGGTTTTTCGTGGCTGTCCAAAGTATTTAAAGTACAGTTTCAAAAATTTAAAAGAATTCAAAACAGACCCACTTGCTACATGCTCCGAAACAAACAGAAAACCCGCCACAGCAATAAGAACGTAAAATAATGGTACCACAGAGTAGATACTATCCATAGTCAGAGGCTCGAACAACGCAACTAGGCTCATGCTTTTCATTACGTTCAAAGAAGACCTAGGAAGTTTCATTTGAAAAGCTTTAAAGTATGCACTCGTAAGCGACTCCTTTTCCCAAAACTCGTTGATTCCAGCGCTCTGAAGCGCCGCCAGCATTTCCACAACTAGCCTCCCAAAGTAGTTTCGTTGCACGACAACCGGTGCAAAGGATTGGTATCCTTCAATATTCACGACTTTACTTACCCAGTATGTTTCACTGAGGTCAAAATTAGCCTTGACCAGTGATAGAATTACATTCCTATCTATTATTGTGAAGGGCTTTTCAAAATCGACTGGCTTTGAGTATGAGTAGGTAGTACATTTAACTAGTTTCGAGTTGATGCCAGTGGGTAAAAGAAGCCGCATGTATGAAAAAGGACAGAAATTTCGGTGAATTTTTCGTATTGCGCTTTTTAGGTTTGTTCGTCTTTCGATAGTTTTTGCAGAAGGCTCAATCGCGTCAAGATACGATCCAACCTGATAGCCGAGTTCAGAACGGTAGCCGAACCAGTCAATAGGAGATACTGAGAGCACTTGGGGTGCAAGGGTCCGCAACTCTTCCATAGATGAGGGAGTAGAGGCAGGCTGCAGCAAAGACATTTGTGAAACAAGCTCACCGCTGTACAAAAGTGTCAATGATAAACAGAGATATATCCACAACATTCCTAGTGAGTTCGAGAAACGACTGTAACTCATGCAGTACGTATGATCTGTTAGTGGAGCAAACACTGATAACAATGTACTAGAGTACCTTTGATTAGCTGCTCCGCGTATGCAGAAAGCAAAAATAAGCCAGAAACTGAATCCAAGAGTAATCCATGTGTCCAAATGAAATGGTGCTAATATTGCAGTCACGCCTACGCGCTGGAGTAACATTTTATTGGCTACAGTGACCATTTGGATCCCATGCTGAAGAGCAACTGATGCTGGCACTGAGTAGGATGGTGATAAAGATGGGAGCAGCCGATCCTTTAAGAGGAATCCATCAAAGTAAAAGAAGTCCGTAACAAGGCCTTGATATTTTGTAGTCAGACTGGCTTCCTGGACTCGGGTTGCGTTGAAATACTTTTCAATCATTAACGACCTGGTATATTTTCTGTTTACGACGTGCTCGGACCATACAAATATTACAACTTCTAAGCGCTTGAGATCGGAATGAAGTCGTTTCCACACTTTGTAAATAGCATTTTGCTCGAATGAAGGGTCCAGCAGTACTTTAAAATGGTGGCCAGTCGTTTGATTATATTCTACCGAGCTGCAGTGTACACATATCAAATAGATACTTAGAACATTTGACGAAGAGTTTGTGCCAATATAGAGGCGTAAATCCTGAAAACTTCCACGGAACTCTTGCAGCCGAAATATTTCCAGCCACTTGATGTCTAATGGGTCCGGAGAGTTATCCCAAAATATAATGTACGTAGGAGATTCACCTTCCAGATCATATTGTACGAAGTGGGACTTAACTGATGTTGTAAGATCTTTCTCACTTTCGATGAAGTACAGCTGCGACACGCAGGACTTTTTGAGCTGAACCTTTGCGCGACCAAGTACATTTAATTTACTTCTGTAATACAGATTCGATATTCCTTTATCTGGAATCCACTCTTGCGCACGCTCTTTATTGTTGTATGTTTCAACGACAAAATTGCCATAACTGTATGGTGGTTCTGCCAGCAACCTGTTCAATTTGTTTAGCGACTCTTCGGACTTAGTTTGAGCACGGCTCAAGATTATACGGGTTGTACATGAGGACATTGAAACCTTAATAAATTCTACTGTATTAGGGGACAATGTGGTTGTACAAGAAATCAGAAACTGTTGATGAAACATTACAATTAAAAAACCAAAAATTGATATCGGAGTAAAATTTGAGCTTGTTGCCTGAACTAGCGCCAGCATTTTGCCAACTTGACTCTAAGCGTTACGACTCAATGGGGGGACTCTATTTACTATTTGTAAGTTTCGTTTGAGTGTTTTCTGTTGTCGTATTCCTTCTGGTAATTCGGCTTGCATAGAATGTTGCTATAATTTGAATGATGCGGGATTTTTGGTGGTTTCTAGCTTTAGAGTACCCTGCACTGACTATATACTTCTCGAATGAATTTGAGTACAAGTTTGGTTAAAATTTTGAATAGAACAATAAAAGTATAAAAATTAACCATAAACTACCAAGTTCAATATATGAAAAACAAATTAATTCCATCTCATTGTAATCAACGCCCTGAAAAACTTCATTATAACGACGATTAGCCGTTGGATGAAACGAATACGTACGTTTGGTAATAGCCCATTACGCTGACCAGGGATACTATCGCGAAGTGACGTCCTGTATCGATCATAATTCATAATGAACGCGAACAAATACGCAATTGTACCTGAATTTCATACATTGTTTCGCATAGTGGACTATTGAAAAATCCCTGTAAACCACAATAAATATTGAAATCATATGCTGCATGTTCTACATATGTTTTACTGTTTCTGATGTGGTACAGTTAAGATCCGTGTAACTGGCTTCTACAACACAGACTTTTGGGATTTGCGTATGCTGGTACGCGTAGTTTTGTTAGATTGTTCCATTATTACGTCTTTTATGTCCCTCACAAAATTTTGCTATTATGAGTTGTGTAACTATTAAAAGCACCTGGGCAGTTATATGTATTTTCGGATTGACCACCTATACAGTTTCAAATGTGTATATGCATAATTTTCTCAACATTTGACCAGTCTAACATCTTCGACATATCTAATGATACAGCGGCATTTTCACGTATGTTCAAAAGGACTTTTTGGGGTATTTTTAATATGGGGTGATTTGTTACTAGATCACTGCAATCAAGTCTTATCGTTTATAATTAGCCTTTGGAAATCGATTTAGGACGTACCTTAATATGTTATTCCCTTGTTTTATGTCTGTAGGCATTTATGTGCTTACCAGCCTTATACATGATTCTGGTCTTGTTGAGGCTGAGGTGGTATGTAGTAAAGCATGCAATGCAGTATGTTCATTGAATGCGTTATAAGCAGTGTTAATGAGACGAATAAAGCTACCAGCAATAGTCAGGTTAAGATGAGTCATGTAAGGCAATATTTGCACCCGTTTTGCAAGATTCTGAAAAAGACTAAAGGGTATGTTCTCTTGTGAGTATGTTGAAGATATTCATTTTTTAAATTGAATTTTCAGTAGTATGAAAGTACTCAATTAACTATTTTAATCGTTTGAACATTTCAAAAGATAATTACAATAAAACCATCATGAAATAAATACAACTCTATGATACTTCTAAAAATTTTACAGGCAATCAGTTTAGTTTGTGAGGGATTGTACCTTAAGAACATACTTAATTAAAGATTTCTTCTATCGTCATGATTACCTTTTTTTCGCTTTTCCACAATAAGATCGGTCACATCTCGATAGTGTCAACTTTAGACGATGCATTTACTGCATGGTATGTATCTCTGGACTATGAGTTAAATGGGAACAAAAATGTGCATGTACGTAAACTATTCTACACCTTCACTCGTTGGTCTTGTAAGAAAATTAGTAATCATTAGCGTATATCTGCAAACCAGTCCCATGGACTGTCGATTTCATGCAATTTGAACAACGTCTAAAGTTGACAAATTCGAGATGTGACCCATCTAATTGTGAAAAAGCGAAAAAAGAAATGATACCATCGTCATTATTGGCTTTAAAAATTACTTGTATCTGGCATGCATATAAATTTGGTAAGTAGGATATACAATAGTAAAGATGAATAATAGATGAAGGGATTCAATCATAATGAGCACGGAAAACTCGACCAAGAGTGTCTAATGCAGCAACCTATTCTACTTCGAGCAAATCCTCATTCATTACAACCTTATTTATTGCTTTTAGTGTTCAAGAGCGGCCAAACGGATAAACCATAATGGGATATCAAACAAATGAGCCAATGGTCACACATATTAGCATATTTGTGTATCACTGACCGTTTCCGAAGAGATTATCATCAGGCTGTTTTTTGCAGAAATGATTACGACCAAATTTATGTCTGCTTTCACCCATAGATTAAGAATAAGGTTAAACTAGATGTAGTAACAAGGGTTGCCGTTGTGATCAATGCATTGAGAAAAGTTGTACT
The DNA here is from genome assembly GCA_036561885.1 of Salina celebensis. Taxonomy (NCBI): domain Eukaryota; kingdom Metazoa; phylum Arthropoda; class Collembola; order Entomobryomorpha; family Paronellidae; genus Salina; species Salina celebensis. The sequence goes on from JAAXOA010004494.1 coordinate 5,268, forward strand.
TTTAATGATACCATATGATTGTTTTTTCAAAACAAACAAAATAATTTTCATCAGTGATGCATGAATCGATCACTTTTGAGCACTGACCAAACTGTTTGCGTTTCAAAATCGTTTCCATGTACAACATACGTACAATTTCTTTCAAAAAACATTGTGACACCAGTTTACAAAGGAAAGACCTGTTTCGCTCTCTCTATTACTCTGAGCTTTCACCTTACATATTGTCACTGCACAGTTTTCAAACATTTCATAAAATATAAAACGGATACCGTTTGCCATTATGTTTAAAGATGAAGGTGAATATTTGCATCAAAATTATTCGTATTCTGCGAAAAACCGTCATAGCCACTATAAATATTATATACAACTTACTTTTGGTAGAAATCATTTCATTGTATTTCCATTATCAGGTATGTATATATTTCAGCTTTCACTTAATTCCTACTTAACATGTCAGCAAGGAAAAGCCTGACAAAGACGAGCTAGAAGATGCCTGTCAAAGTGAAATTCAGGCAAAGTTTCTTGGAGTGAAGAACTTTTCAGCGGCGGCTTTAGCAGAAAAGGCGTTGGCACTTACCATAGCGATATTAAACCTATGTCTTATTTTTGAAACCAACTCACAGTTTGTTGCATTGCTTGATGTTTGTTTTATGACGGTTTTTTTTATTTACTCAGTCTACCATTCGCACTTCCAGCACCTCGAAAGAAGAAAGTGAAAGTAAAGTTCAACTCCACTGCCTGGTTTATAGCCTTAACTTAAAAGCCTGCAAAATACATGGTCAAAACATCAGTAGGCACCAACAGAAAGCTCGGCGAGGTCAAATATTACGGATCAGCTCATCGATTATAAAACCAACAAACGTAATATGTCCATTCCAATGCGTTCGTTTGTTTTTACTGTTCCCAAAATGTCAAATGGAACTGGTGGTACAATTGAAATTAACCTGCCAATGCCAATGATGACCTCAAACCAAACAAAAGCGCCATTGGAAGAAGAAGATGAGCTGGAACTTCCAAGTGAAGATATGCCTGAAGCATGTTTGCAGTTTATCCATGAAAAAACAATAAAAACATACACGCAGAAGGTTCATATGGCTTCTGTTTTTATTGACTTTTACATGGTTTTTGCTGACTTAACTTTTACAGAAAACATGCTTTTAGGACATCAGTCATCATATCAATGTCAATTTCCTCAATGGATATATAAAGCAGCAGATAACATGGAAACAACACCTGCAGCGATTAACACAACTGAACTTATTGAAAATACTTCAGAGGCATCAACATCCCCGCCTCTGGAAGATTTAGCACCCCCGGAAACTACAACACTAGTTCCAGCACCGTCATCCACTTCAAAACCTAAACGAAAGACAATCAGGTCAACAACTTCCCGAGCTCCATCCCCGGGTGATACTCTTGGAGTTGGCCCTGTCACAGATATTATTACAAAGTCACAAATAAGAAATGGTCAGCTGCCCCAGTTTCTATGGACGAGTGTAATTAAACTTGCTAATAGCGAGTACATGCAAATAGTAGTTGATGCAGTGGAATGCGCAGTATTTTATTACTGTCCCGATTACGCTGAATTAGGAACATTAACAAAATTAGGAAAATTTTGAGGTCCCTCTAATTTATTGTTTGGTTTTTTAAATTTACATTTTTATGATGCATTGATGGTTGTGGGGAATAAACTTAAGTAAGCATGTGTCATATTAATATTACACTCTAGGTACAATTTATTTCTGCTATATATATATACATCATAGTTGACCCAAATAGCTCGTAATTAATTGTTGCCCACAACTTTAGAAAAAAAATGAATTTTTTGAACTCGTATTTTGCATTTGATGTCCTGAACCCTTTAAGATATTTTCCATACATACTTTAATGATCTATAGACAAAACGTTTTGGCAAGAAGTCACGGTGGGAATCTTAAGTTATAAACTTTCTGTATGGGACATTGTGCGATTATAGGATATAGAATATAGGATGTGTAGATAAAACGGTTTTCTAAGTGTATTATTAAAATGTATTTCAGAGACATAAGAGACTTCCACTCCACACTTTAAGAAGAGGTAGTTTAAAAGGCTTTACTGAATTTTTGCCACTATCTCTAAGATAAGCAACAGAGATGCTGCCATCATACAGATTCCCAGAAATGCTAATGCTGGTATGAAGGATTCCCATTCTACAAACTCACTATACAATATCCTCCTCCAGCTTGTCATATTATAAGTGTTCAGATATGCTTGTTTCCTCCGTTGTGTCCAATATAGTTGCAGGCCAGCCTCTTGTGTCTTCTTAATTGTTTTCGCAAGCCAGTATCGATTTACCGTATAAATATGCCAGAAAAGGGAGCCTTCATCTACTTTTTCTGGAACTATATTGCAATCCAGCTGGGAATTTATTTCCAATTTATTCACTGCAATCTGTATTTGGGTTAATTCCAAAGCTGCAACTGATGTATCGTACGGTAAAACGCATTTTTGCAGAATAAATTCCACCCGGTAACGCATATCGAATACTGAATATGGATGCGTGTTCAGCACTCTGAAAGCATGTTTAAAATATGCCTCCAGGTCCGGGATTTTAAAAGCGAAGTACCAAGCATCTGTGCCTCCGAATAAATCAAAATGTAAGATTTTAAAACCCGCGAGCAATACATCTTTTAACAAAATAAAAGCTGGCTGAGGGCTTCCGGTGACTAAGAGTCCTAACAGACTGTTCCCATAAAATATTGCCAGTGTCAACGCAATCAGTTCACCTAGAGTTTCTGGGCTAAAGTTTAGAATCTGAACGCTGGGCGCAGTGTTGGCAATTCGTTTTTTCACTGTGTTATAACTTAAGTACACCACATCCAAAATCAGAAGGTCCCACAACATTGCATAGCTTAGTTGCCTGCTATGACGCCGATGTTCACACAGCTGTGTGTGCGTAGAGCTAACAATGCTTGCTAGGCCAGGTTGTGGGACCTTCTGATTCTGGATGCGGTGTACATAATATACAGAAATCCTGCTGCCAGCCATAGATCCAACTGAAAAGGCTTGAACCAAAAACTCAACGGAAATTTACTTAGCTTTTTACGAGATAAACAGTAGATCAATGAAGTCGAGTCCGAATAATCGGGGATGATTCCTGATGTAAGTCTTATAGGCCAGCTGAAGGAGGTTGCTGCATCATAACCTCCCAATATATATTGGCCGGCGCTGCTAAAATCTAATTCATCGTACCGCGCATTGTAGTTACCAAGTATTATATTAGTCGTGATATTGTGTACATCTATTAAGGTATTAATTACAAACACATGATGTGAACATATTGAGAGCTTTTCCAATCGGTAACGGAGGTACTGGGGGCATTTGTTGAGTACCGTTTGGTGCTTTTTCACGTTCATTGCAAAACTCAACCATACAACTCCCTCAACAAAAGAACCCGGGGTTTTTGTAAATATTTGCTGATGTATTTCAAACGGAGAATGAAGCATCGCGATTTGTTCGAATCTAATTGATGTTTTGGGGTTACAGTAACGTCCAAAATCGACACGGAGATTGATCATGGTGCGCTGTCCAAATACATATTGAAGAGTATATTTCAGTGCAGGTAAATTTTGCTCAAATTTGGAAATTTGCCGCACAGGCCTCCAAGGTGTAGCCTTGATCAATATAAAAATTGTGTTGATTGCCATTGCTTTCCGTTCACAAGTTGTGAAAACTGGTGGAATTTGGTTGATATCGTATAAGGGAGTCAGCACAATGCTTATGGGTTGTGAGAACCGCATGTCTTCGTCCGTTTTGATTTTAGTTGTGTGATTCCAGAAAGTCATTTGACGTATATGCGCCAAAGGAGGGGAGTTACAGTGGGAGGGAAAGGAGTGGTATATCAAGAGATAACTCTGTGGGCTCCCATCAAGCCAGCTTATTGCATAGGACCGAAGAGATATTAGAATCTCACAACTATTTTCAGGTACTCTAGTGGGTGGACGAAATATATCGGTGAAATAAACACAAATCACAGGAGCAAACGAGCCTAGCCAGAGAACTTTCCATAAATGCATCGTTACAAGTTTATATTGGAAATGGAAATATTGAAGTTTGTTTAAAAACCTTTGATATAGACTTAATTCGGAAAATGATTGATGGATATGGAACTGATGGTTGCTAATTGCTCAACACGCGCCAATTGAAACCGTCCAGAAGAACAAGAATGTTGAGGACATCAACCAATAATTGGGCTGTTAGTGAGGTCGGTTATTGCAAATGTTTTATGTAAATCGTTTTAATGATATAATTTGAGATGCTTACGTCTGGAGTGTACAATTTGTGTAATGTAATTGAAGAAGACATTTTTTAATAATTTAATGGAACCAGTAATGGTGGTCATTGGATGAGCAATTAAGCGAAAGACCCAAGAATGAAGAAAGGTTTTCAAAACGAGTTAGTGGTTAATTGTTACATATTGACAAATAAGTAAAGCAATCAAAATCAACTATGACTCTAGACGTCAATACGAAAAGCCATTTGTGTATACAGTTGGAGAAAGAATGACTATGAGTACACGAGATTAACGCTACGTGATTATATTGTGCTAAACGAGTTAAACGCACCAAAACTATATTGTTTTGAATGATAAGATTACGGTCGTTTATTAACGGTCTTGATTACGAAACTTTGCGAATTATCACATTTAAAAGAGATACGTCTATAGGTAAGCCTCTATCCTGCAGACTAATTTCTATTGATATCCAGTATCATACTTATAGTAAGCAAAACCAAGAGTGAAAATATGGGATCATTTTCGAACGAATGAACTAACCAAAATTTAAAAAATCCTGTAATGATTGTTTGGTTCAGACATGGTAATTTGCCCGTGTTTTAACAATCAAAACCCAAAATACGGGCTATTTTGGGTTTTAATGTGTTATAATGGGTTAAAATGTACTTTAATGTACAAAAATGGGAAATTTTAAT
>JAAXOA010004495.1:0-10234 GCA_036561885.1 Salina celebensis
AGACAGACAGCCTTTTGTCTTGTTTTGTTATGACAGAAAAAAACATGAAAATGATGCGCGCTACACTTGGAAAAAAGGTAGTGGCGATACTTTATGCATGTGGCGTGCGTAAACCTTGCTTCCTCACTTGTTTTGGACAGAGCCTAAACAATGCTTTGAACTAAATCTTGAAAACTTTCAAGACATTGAACTTGTTATAATTCACGGAATCGTGGTAAAAATTGTGTGCTGCCTTATGAGCAACGACAGAGATGCTTTCAGACGAGTTTAAGGGATGGAGTAGGCAGGGAGACAGCAGCAGACCAACATGGGACAGTCTGGCGACGACAGACGCATCAACTACAAATTCACGGGGGAGGAGTTCATTCGCTCAAGCTCGACACGACCCTTTATTAATCATTCGGCGAGAAGAAACCAGCATGCAGCGCAACAAAGTTTTAATTCTGTGAAGTTAAACAGTGTTGTTATGACAACTTCACGCAATGGGAGAGATGCGATTTGTAATGTTGTGTTGGAAGTAAATACTCAGTCTATGTCGGAAAGTTAAAAAGAAGAGACAAGTATGTTTCGTCTTTAGATTGAGAGTAAAAATAGTGTTAAAACTTTTACTTATCCTTAATTTTTAAAGCTTATATATATGACAAGAAAATCCGTCTTGACGACAATGGGTCGTAGTGCAACCTAAATGCCAGGCCAAACTAAACTGATACTTGATTCGGTAGAGTTATAACATTAATTACTTTCAAAACTTTAAGGGAAATTTGAATATTTTGTATACATGTTCGGAGAAACTTTACTGAAGAGAGAAAACTGTTGGAAAACATGAGCAATGAACGTTAAGCAACGAAAATCTTCACAAACTATCGGGTTCGATAAACATTATGAAAATCGTGGATTAGCGAAAACAGATAATTTATTTCTTATAGGAGCATCTGGATACGTGGAACACCTCCCCCATAGGATATATTTTGCAATTTTCGGCAAATGAAGAATATAAGAAATGTAGGATGTAATGGATGAATGTAAACATTACTTTTAGTTTAGGGTGACGAAAGAAACGTATGAAATATTTGTTGCTTGCATCACCCCGGAATTCGCATTCAGAAAAAGTGATTTTGTTTTGAAACTAGAAGGTCGTCAACCCCATCATGAAATTGTCTTAAAAAAGCTTTGAGTAAGTTGATCGGATCATATTTTCCAATGTTAAAATCAAGTAAGTGAAAGTCTGTTCCTAAACTCAGCTTGAAGCACAATGATAGATGATAAACTAATGGATGGCTAAATTGCCTTGAGATTCGTTCAGCATATTATTTTGTACTAATGGATTACTGAACAGAAATGAAAATGGCATTGGCAATGGCATTACATTAGTTGTGCTTCAAGCAATGCACTTGAGTGCTTTTCGACGTTTTGAAACACCATATTTTTTACTTTCGGGTCAGAGATACAGCGTTTAACCGTAGTTACTTAACCCAACAAAGGAGGCAAACATTGGAATGCAAGAACAAGAACCATGCGCAAACCTGAATGCCTCTTCTCTGGGAAATATCTATCTCTGGCCAACCCCCCGCTCGTACGCATTTGACGAAAACGCCGGTCCAGACGCCTTTATGGCCGTCGTTTTGCAACGTTTGCCAGTCTACGCCTTTGGCCGCCCGCGGTGAAAGAAGAAAGCTGTTGCATGCAAACGCGCATGCTTGTTGAACAAGCCGAATGCTTGCACAAATGTACAGTGAGAAAAAAAACATGGAACAAAGCAAGCTTTGCTCACAAGTGCAACGAGTCTTTGTTCTTCATTCTTTCACGCAAGTTGCAATACATGTGCAAAATATGTGTTTCTTTGATGAACTCAACCCGAAACTAAATATTTGTCGAATAGTATTTGTAGAGTATCCTAAGTCAGCAAATTGGTTGCAATACTCGCATAATAAATGAAAAACGGGCTTTTATTTCTGAAATTTTTGGGTAGCTGAACCGCCGCTAATAAAGCATTCCTTAGAAGTGAACTAAATAAATGTGATGTAAGAAATTTACAGAAAGACGAATTATTTAAATATTGACAGTTAAAATATAGTGCAGAAGCGATAGAAGTTAAAAGAATATACGATTGAAAATGTTTATCATACCGCATTAAAATTTCCCACCGCTATATAATCACATAATAAATCAATCTGCTGATGCGAGCAGTGCACGATGTTTAAATTGAACAAGTAAGTAATTCATTTCCATTGCGTAAATTAAATTTTTAAACTAAATATGTTATCAGTCCTATTATTCCCACGTCAATATCCCATTTTACTTGGGACTTCACATCAACACTCAAAGTGCTACCATGCGCTTAAAAATATAGTAACGGCGTTGTAATATTTCGCATACCTATAAAAAAAAATTGTATTGTGAAATTGTATTCACAATTGCCAATATGTTAGATGTGTTGTTTGATTTAGGCGTAGATTAGATGTATCTTTATTATATTTTAAAATATTCCTAACTTGCAACGTGTAAATGGAAATTCAATAGGAAATCCCTTTTGAGCATTGGATTTTTTTTACGCTGGCAAATATAGAATTTTTCAATCAATGTAAATAGAGTGCATTATTTGGTCATTTTTGCAATTCTCTCTAAGATTTTGTATGAGAAAATGCGACAGAGTCGTTAAAAAAAGTTTTACAAAGTATCTTCCGGTCGCCGTTACTAAATTTTTGAGTAGCATATTGCGCTTATGTGATAGGTGTCTTTTGGTTCAGATGTTACACAGGTAGTGTACAAACGGAACTAATGCAGCATTCTTAGAAAAGAACTAATTAAATATGATGTACGGAATTACTAGGGGTGACATTAACTGTTCCAGCGATTTGTATAGGTTTAGCGTTTTTTGTTTGAAATGATACTTGTAGTTTAGTCGACGCGTCTGCGTGTGCCAGATCGCGTCTTTCCTTTGTATTTAGTCTAGAACGTTAGAATAACGTAATTGTAGAACGCGAGGAAAAGTGTGTGTGAGAGAGAAGGAAAAAGATTTAGATTCGTTTCCGACACGGAGAGAAAAGGTTGGTTCTGTAACTAGCTAAAAAAGATTAATTTTCAGTGTCGTAACTTTGTCTACAGTTACTAATTAATTGTAGGAAATAAATCGGGAAGTGATTAGTAGAAAACCGTGTGCTGTTTGTCGCTTGTTTTGGAGCAACTCCTTATCTACTTTGCCTACAGTAGTGTCCAGCCGTCCTTGGGAGGAGTAAGTAACCGGAAACTATTAAATCACTTGGTCTTGCTTCATATTTTGCAGCCTGAGCTATCGCTGGATTGGAGCAAGTGGTCCTTCACTTGATAAAACCCGTTTGACATTTGCCGTTCAAACAATTAACATTAACGAGAATTTTGCAATTGCAACACGTGTCAAATATTTACTAACAACATTCAGTATTGAGCAACCGTTAAATGGCTTGTTCATAAATGTGCAATTTGTATATAAAGTTTGTATGAAATATGTCTTTGTGAATAGACAAATAGAGTGCTTTATTTGGTATTTTTTTTGGAATTCGCTATAGGATGTCGTATGAGAAAATACGAATGAGTCATTATTCGAAAACTTCTGGAAAACGTCGTTATTAAATTTGTCTGTAGTAGATAAAAAAGAATTGCAATAGATTATTGAATCATTGAATTTTTGAGTTGATCAACGAGGAGAAAGGGGGGAAAAGAGGAGGAAAGGAAAAAAAGTGGAAGGTAGAAAGAAAACAAGATTTGTTATTTAAAGGCCGCAAAAAAGGGCGGTCTGGCGAGCGCCCGAAGGGCGCGAGCCGGCTTTGTGAACGAGTTTTTGATGACGCCTTTAGCCAAAATCGGATCCGCATGCCTTTACGCGGCGGACAGGTTGGCCATGTATCTCCAGAAATATTGATGAGTTATTCTGCAAAAAAATTATTTCGGTTTAGGCGACAAATTTAACTGGAGACAGCGTCAATTCCTGTTTTCTTTTAATCTCTCGACGTCATTGATTTCCGACACTTCACTTCAAACACTTTGAATTATCTTTAGAGCAGATATTATTGCAGTTCGTTTCAAAGCGTTTCAAAACTGGATTTGTTAGGTCTCAAGTCATACGTAGATGGACAAGTAAAAATAATTCGTTTCAGACGAACTCAGACGTGAAACTCAAGAAGCATTGAAGCTATAGTAAAACTAACGATATCATACTCACTTCCCGACAAACGATGACTTGCTTCCTTCGTGTTGTGGTAAAACCCATACGTAATAAACCGCAAATCGAAATATAGAAAAGTAGCGGATGCACCAGCAGTGAGAAAATATACCTCAATCGAAATATCGAATTAGACTTCCAGACAGAATTCCAATCATCAAATGAAACGTATTTTGTCAAGCATCACACATATCCGACCGGAAAGGATTCATGGGCCCCGGATATATTATAGTTGGACCATACGCTGCCAAACTACACACGGAGGTCCTGCGAAGAAATACTACGTGTTTTGTTTTTTCCTGGGGATTTCATCCTTACGTTTTGGTAATCTTCTTTGTTATCATATCAGATTAACGACTTTAATTGACAAAGTACAGTTTCAAGGATTTATTTCATGACAGAAGAATATGCACTTCTGATTCGTGTAGGACAAAACGAGACTATGTATTGCCTTGAACATTGAAGACCAGGGGCATGATTCTTCTGGTCCAAATCTTGGTGAATGTATTAGTATTGGGAAGAACGTAACCTTAGGGAGAAAACGGAGAGGGAGAAACTGGATATAATTTGCATTTAAGAGACTAATTATTGAAGCATTAATGTTAACCGAAAATGAATGTCCACCTGCAACGAGCGAAGCAACTCTAACTCTGATGGAGATCAAGCAACGAGGAGCAGGAATTATCTACACCGGTAATTTCACTGTATTGGCAAGGAAGAAAGTTGCCAATACTTTCGTCAGATTCAATGGTTTCTCAAAAGGAGATATTTGGGTGAACGGGTTTAGAATTGGAAGGTTGGAGGATCACAAGTTACACACTTCCTTCCAGTGTCTTTGTTGTAGCAAAGTCCACAAGTAAACTAGCTCATTTTTTTCAGCTTGAAAGTTCCACAGAATCGTGCTATGTACAAAAAAAAAACTCTAAACTTGATAACCAAGGAGACCGTTACATATCGCTGACAGACAAGCCGGAGCTAGTTGGTCCTACAGGTCATTGTTCTCCGATATTGCTTAACAATGAAATGTATACATAACGTAATGTATTCCTTTATGACTCAAAAATTTTCATGTAACAACAATTGTTGTTTTCTAATAACAAAAAATTATATTAAGTGTTGTATTAAGATCCAAAAACCGTGACTCTTTCAAATGACAAATACAATTTATTCGAAATATATTACAAGCTCCAACACGCCCAAGACAAAAAGAAAACAAAATGGATACATAGCGGCTCTACTCATTAAGCCGTTACATTTAGCTAGCTGAAATCAATCATTGAAAATGATTTAAAATTATTTTGTCTTCCATGTTGTTGTATATTCTGTATTGAACTAATAAAATATAGTGCATTTCGTAAAACAGGGCTTAGTAGGATGCATTTTGGGCCTATAACGAACTTTCTAAACTATGTTCAACTACTTTAACTTTATATCATACTTAAAACATGATGTGTCATAAAAGTTTGACACAGAATTGTTAGATATACTTCTAGTGCGATTAGGTATTGTGCAAACGTTAGAATCAATTATCATTTTACGAGAGCATGTTCGCGTTTTTGTCGAATGCCGTGATAAATTCATGCATTTCTTTTGCATTTCACAGATTATGACTAAATTTCTCATTACTTTAAGATACTATTTGCATGCTATTTGCACGACAACATATTCTTTGATTTCTAAATTTTGTATTTTCTATACTTGAAACTGACACGGTGTAGTAAGGACCAGCTTAAGGATCTTATAGACATGAGTGAGCCAATAATTAATTAAGTAACCTGTGGAATTCAATGCAGTAAACTATGAGAGATAAAATACTTCCAGTCCCAAATACAACAAAAATTACCAAAATATTTCCTGACATTCTAGCAGGACATACTTCAACTCGGTCAAGAGACCCTTGCTTATCCAAATCGAATGCATACAATTTCTCCCATCTTATCAAAATTCCCGCTTGCTGAATACCCCGAATTCTTGCTCGTATCGATCGCGTTATTATTCCCCTAAATAATAATCCTGTCAGATTCCTTTTAATTACCTGCCTTCCAATATCCAATCTACCCTTGCCTTCATCTTCAAACATGATTTTGTATCTCATTGCAACCCCTTCAGGAAGAAGTACTGCCGTTCGAGAGCATTTACCGAGATAGCTTATTAGTTTTGCCGCTTCCCAACTTGAGTAGGTACTTTGAAGGACATCAGATTTGGACATGCTTGTCCGCTGATCTGAAGCATTAAGCTGACCCAGCTGTCCTGTTAACATTTCCTTTATTCCTGGAGATTCGCTGACAAAGGCAAACGGTAGTAAAGCGGAGTCTCCTAAAAAATATTGTGCCCATTGGTGAAGTTCTTCTGAATACAACTCCAGTTTGTACGTAATCTGTGTACGGTATTGATATATATTCCAGTATATCGATGAACTACGATCCTGCCCATATAGGGGAGGAATGTAGTATGGTGTTTTCCACTCCTGATGATTTGATTCTATATGATTCTTACGAATTTGCAAAGACACCTCATAGCGAACATTTCCTAGTCTTGAGTAAAATTTGAAATTGTCTTCCAAAAGCTGTTTGACCGATTCATACTTTAACGGCTGTCTTGGTTGTACCATATTGTAGACGTTGACGTTTTTGTAGGCGTTGCTCAAAACTATTCCTGCAAACAGTAAACTGACGATTACCAGCTTATTTTTAGACTCCTTCAATACATTAGGTGGAAAAGGGTCTCCTTGCTCAACGAAAACTTTGAAGAAATCAAATATAGTTGCCGGAATGGGCTCAATTGATACCCCCGCTCTTAAACGAGATACCACAATGATGCCAGCAGCCAATGTGAGAATCAAGCCTATCCAAGAGTCCAGTTCAAATGCGCTTGTAAGTTGTTTGAATGCGTAAGCAGCTCTTCCCCGATCACCGCACACTACGAATCGAATATTTAACAACGAATGGTTAAAGAATATTAACGGTATGGTGGACCAATTCTTTTTTTCATCGTACAAATCCAGATTCAAAATAGTTGGTGGAGTCCGTAAATAGTAGGTTCCCCGGAACGTGCCTGGGTGTTTACAATAGTATCCAATACCTGCCAAATAGGAAAAATTTCCCATAATTAGCTGCAAAGTATGCGCATGTGCTCTATCCATTTTCAAACTTCGATGTTCCATTGCTGTGACACCCACAGAGTTAATTTTATGTGAAACGTCAATAAAACAACTGGAAAGAATAGATTCTAGCCGGCTGTAATTATTTTTCCGGCCCCCTTTCTGCCGAATATCCCAATGGTGCAAATATGTGGTAGTTATCACTTCCAAGTCCTTCAGTTCAACGTGTCTGATTTTCGTCCATTTTTGGAGTGGGATCCATCTGGTGGTTGCGGCACCCGACGAAATTTGTGCTTTCTCCACGGAGAACCAGAGTAAACTACGCGAGTCAATGTGAATCAGATAGTTTATTACCATCCTTGTTTCCTCACTCTCATCAGGACAGTGTTTCCATCGACTCCACCACGTTAGATCCCTATGTGGGCTTGAAGTCAGTCGAATTAGTAAATGGATTTGTGGTATTGTTGGCTCCCAATCAGAAATAAAATATTCTGAGAACGGGTAGTTGTAGAGATGTACACTGGATCTTTCCGGTAAAAGAAAGTCCACTTGAATATGACAGTTTCCTGGTCTTCCACCTAGAACCCATCGCTTTCGACGCATCGTTGAGCATGAATCACGTCGTGAGCATATTTCTGATGTTGTACGCTTAGCAAATATATCGGAGCTACAGAACCTTGCTGTATTCTTTTGCTTATTTAAGTCGTCCAGATTATTCGTTCCATTTTTTGAATTGATCCATAAAATTTGTTCAAAATCCTCGCCCGTTTCAGTTTTGACGGAAATTCTTGTTGGGTTCCAGTGAAGGCTAATTATGGGAATGCTCCACACAACTATGTCTTCATTTTCGTGATTACGTAACATAATGTAGCAGTTCTTATCCACAAACGGATAAAGGACAAAGTCCAGCATTACTGTATATGCTAATACATCTTTTGGCAAAACCACGACAGCCAGAAATTTATACAAAAAAGTATAGAGCAGCATTTCTCCTCGAACTAAATGAGTTATTGTGTGCTGTCGGGAGTTGTGTCTATCTCTGTACCAAACGACTTGGTTAATTAATAATTCGTTTGAAAACAGCAAATATCTTTGAGTGGAAGTACTTCAACTGATCGCAAGGTGCAAAGGTCGTGCTCCAAATCTGCAAATCTTTTTTCTGTGTTTTTGGCCATCTTTGACAAAGGGTCTTTTAAATGTCTCAGCGAAAAATTCGAATTCGGTAACGCAGTAGGGGCTAAATAAGAATGCCCTGAATGTAACCTTGTGCCCTCGCCACAGGTCACAGTTTTGAAGCCAGAAACCTGAAATTTTGCATGAAGGTGTACAAAAGGAACCTCTAGGAGGCGCCTTTTTTCGTTTTTTGAAAATATGGATTTCAAGTGATTGATGGGGTCTCGTGTTGATGTTTAAACCCAGTTATTTAAAGTTGTTTAACAGTATAAAATTTACTCCCAGTTGCATGCTTTTGCTCATTTGTCCTGGACGTTTGCTGCAACTCCAAAAATAGGTATAATGCATCCCACTATCATTTCAGTCAACCTAGCACCTGCCATATTCTCATCTCATTGGGAGCCTGGACTAAAATTCTCCCAAAACGACGTGACCCAATAAAACAAGGTCGTTCCTTTCAAATATTGTGGAGTTTGAGACATTGGAGCATTACGTTATTCTAGGAGTGAATGAAAAACTCACGCGTGACAGTCTACTTACAATATTGTCCACTAAAGTAGATAATTGGGCGTGGGTATTGATGGCACTGAGCTTATTGTCAGTTACATTTACTCTCATGGGTATAGCAAAGGAATGGTTTTGGCCGCTTGAAGTACTGCTTGAGAAGGGATCACCAAACACTTTATATTTCAGACAATATTTAAGAGCACAAATCGTTGGCCTAATTTGGTTGCTAGCAACTGTCGTACTTAGAAACATGATTAGTTCTTCGATTACATCTTCAATGACAACACCTGAAAAACCCAAATATATCCCTCACGACTTGAAAGAGGCTTTTGAAATCAGCAGTAAGTTAAATGCCTTGATAATTGCACTTCCCGGATCAATTCGAACTTTGCTTAGCGGAAACTTGATCGCAGTTAGCGAAACAACACGTCGGAAGGGGATTACAAGTAATCATTTGGAAAGCATGCGGTATGTTTTAATTGATAACAAACTCACTCAATTAGTCACCAAAATATCCGGCGGGAAATCCATAAGCTGTACAGTGCGTGGGACCAACAGTATAACCGGCCTGCTTACTTGGAATAAGGGTCTGTGTAACATATCGCTAAGACTCACCATTTTATCGTCCTCAATCAGTTCAGGAAAAAAATACAGTCTTCATCATTTCTTACCATTGTTTCAAATTCATCAAGACCGCAAGCTTGTGAAACGTTTCACCTTGGAATCAGGCGCATATCCGTGGCTATGGTATGTTTCGCGAAACGTTCCTGTTATTGCATGTTTCCAAAAATTTCTCATAATATGGAATGACTGTGGTATATTGCAACGACTTGCCTACAACAAAGAAGTTATGAGACAATGGAGTGCAGTAAAGCAGTTGAATAAAATTGTACCAGATCTACTAACGGGTAACCTTTTGACATTCAGCGAAGTCAGAGTAAATCGTCGTATTACACGAGAAGTTGGATTGACAGCCGTCCAAATGAAAATACAAGAGTCGGCAAATATTTCTGGAATATTCATGGTGCTGGTTGTTTTATCACTTGCTTTATTAAGTAGCGAAAGCTACTTTATAAAATCGTCGTGGTTGTCTGTCCGTCTGTCCGTCCGTCTGTTATCACGATATCTCATGAACGCTTTTTCGGATCGAGCAGATTTTTTGCGAACAAGCTCCATGGTTCTCTAGCATGATGTGGTGTCAATTTCAGGTCCATACGTTTAACTGTTCCTGAGTTAATGGCCAATTAACTTTAATT
>JAAXOA010004496.1:0-10232 GCA_036561885.1 Salina celebensis
CACAACTGAAACTGTGGATGTGGAGTACGACCCCAAGATAACGTCGTACAATGAGATGCTCAAGTTGTTCTGGGGCAATCACAACGTAACCTCTTCTTGCTCTCGACAGGTATGCAACAAAGTTACCCATAAATTGCCGAAAATTTTACTAATATTTAATTAACTGCTGAGGATTATTCTGAAATTGAATTATTTTTCTTGATATTTTTATGCAGTACATGTCAGTCATATTTTATCATAATGCCGAGCAAAAGCAAAAGGCTGAGGAGACCATGAAAGAGGAACAAGTTATGCTCGGATCCAAGAGGATTATTCAAACCAAAATACTTCCATTTAAGGCGTTCTACGATGCCGAAAAGTGAGTTTTTTAAAATCGGTTAATAAACTGAAAACGCATGCAACTTCGAATAAATTTGCGAATTATATCCCATACAGTTACCATCAAAAGTATCTCCTCCAAAGATACCCCAACATTCTCGAGGATTTAGACATTGAGCCAGGGGAGGAACTCATCCGTTCCTTTGTTGCTGCTAAACTCAATGGATACATTGGGGGCTACGGTACCTTGGACGACTTCGACAAGGAAAGTGGGGATCTGCAACTTGCTCCAAGTGTGGTCAACTTTGTGCGGGGTAAAATCCCCAAAAAGAAGACCAACTGTACTGGCTAAAAGCAGGAAGAACCACGTAAACGTAATTGTCAAACATTGAAATGACCTTTTAACCAATTTTTTTATATTGGAGGGACGTGATCTCTGAAAATTTTATGATGTGGAGGAGTTAAATCCCAAACCATTGGGCGCTGCTCTGCTGATTACCTAACAATTTTAAGGATTGTGTTCCTGCAACAAAATATTATTTGGCTGATGGTCATATCATTAGACAATTGTTTTACGTGTGTTTGCAATAAAACATTTGAAAATTGGTACACACACGATTTAAGCGTGTTTACAGAAAATATTCTGCTACAATTTCCCAATTAAATTGTCTTTCGTCTAGAAAAAATGTCGAAATTATTTTTCAGAATAAATAAATCAATGAGAAAATCATTCGTAAGTAAACTTCTAATTGCAAACTTCTAAGTACAAAATAGTGCAGCCCTCGCACAATCATTTTCGTACATTATTCAAGCAAGTGGACGCATACATTTTCAAATTGATGATTCTCCCACATGAGCATTGCAATTTTATGATTTTCATAACACTCAGGTTGCGTAAATATTAAATGAATCCTGGAAGATGAAGCGTTAATATCATAATCCAGGTTAGATGGCTAGTAAAGACTATTGGCACTAGTATAGGTATTATCATTAGGAATTTGGTTCCGTATAATATCACCCATAATATTTCAGTAACAGCAACAAAGATACAAAATGCATTCATAATGTTATATAATATAGGTTAATAATGTCAGAATAAGAAACCTGTTGAGTTATGCATCTTAAGGAAATTCTTTTGTGTTTTAAGTCACGTGACGTCAAGACAACACAACTGTCGTAGTCGTTGTAAAGAACTAAAACGCTTCGCTGGACAGTTTCTTCACAAAAGTTGACATACATATGCAGGCACTTTTCCGGTTTGACTTCGTCAACTTGTCTTTCATCAATAATTAAAGTTGAACTAATTCTGGTTCACCAAAATTCACCTCGGTATAAAATGAAATTTAAGTAAAGAAAAAGACAAGGTTTTAACTTAAAGGATGGTTCTCCTTTTGTAGCAATAATAGCTGTGCAGCTTCTACAACTTCTAAACACAGATCCAAATGATTAATTTCGTCAGCCCCAAGATTTCGGTAATGCTTGAATGCGTATGCAAAACTAAATTGGTTCTGATTGTTTTGAATTAAGCAACGCTAACGAAGGATTGTTTTACGTCATTAATAAATATTAAACATAAATGAGTGTTTTGATGTTTATTTTGTTTATGTTAAAATTTTATCAGGATTCCTTTCCTACACAAGCTGAGAAAGAAATCCGAGCACAACGATTTAATTTTTCATTCAATCTGTGGCCTTCCATCTAGAAGCATTATTTGTTGAAAACGGACCCAGTAACTTGTCCAGTCAATTAATGAGGCGCTTAAAGTTCATAAATCCATTAGTTGCTGTTATCATAGCCTTATATCAAGTCAAACAAAATGAAGCTGGTTACCCTGAGGATACTAGGGAGGTGAATAAACCGAAAATGCCAGTCTGGGCACAAAAGGCAAGCGGGAGCTGGCGATCTGGTTTGTCTCCCAAAGGAAAAGACGCTGATTCCGCAATCACAGAAAAACCAGCTAAATCAGGTAATACACCTTTCACAACAGTAACCGGGTTGGATTAAAGACGGGCTATATTTGAGTAAAATGCAGTTGATTGAATAAGTGCGGTTTTTAACAGCACCAATACAAGTTTCAATGGATGATTCCAAAGAGCTACTTCCAAGGGAACGAAAATGCGACAAGAATAAATACTGGCATGTGAGAGGATTGATGTGTGTTCCCTATAAGTGCCCCGGAGGAAACAGTTATCGCAACAGGCACACTGGCGAATGCACTGTAAATCAGTTCGGGAATGCTCAACAGTCTTGGGAGAAAAACGCGCCTTAGTATGAAACGTACAATTATAATTGATCCAATTGAAATATTGCTCATGAGGTGACACTCTTAATGCGATTTTTATTTCCCGAATAGTCGACGGCGCTCATATCACACAAAACGTCCACTTTCTTTGGCTAGGGGAGGGGGAATGGGAGGAATGCGAGTTGTTGCCAATTAATTTCTTCAGAATAGTAGCAAAACTATTTTAAATTCGGAAAATTCATGAGATAATCATATCTTGATTGATTGATTTATTATTTCAGGAGAAAATAGATTATAGATTATTTACAACTTCGGTGTTGAATTTGATTTTTGTAAGTAACAAATTTGATTGTCTTAAACCTCATTTTCGTATTATATTCCCATCACTATACTACCGGTTTTCGATGAAAATGGAAAAAGAGGAATTTTTATTTCATCTAGAAACGATGCTCCACCTCTTCCAGTAATAAACTGTCCGTTGCACCGCGAAATCTTGAAGTAGCGAAAGTGAAGCGTTTGTCGATTCAGAAATCATGTATCATGCGCATGTATGACATTAACCAGTCCACATCTGATCCGTGGAACATTCATATTGGCATCTTTGACCTTCTTAGAATTTAGGAAAAACCACATATTTCATGAACATTATGTACTTCAAGAGAGAAGATTAAAGTTTTGATGCTGAAAATAGTCAATTTTGGCTACACTTCTACCAAAAATGCAGATTTTCCCCCAAAAATCCGATTTCAAAGGACACAAGGACGCTTTTGCTAAAACAATTGTTCTGCATTTTTGGGAGAAGTGTCCTTTAAAGGACGTCCTTTAGTTGACTTACCTCTTTTATGCCTGCCCTTTGAAACAAGGGACAGATGGATGTGTACATAAGAGGTATATTATTTCAGTCTTTTATAATGTTGAATTGGGCGCTTTTGTGGAAAATACTGTTTTCCCGGAAAGTGTCGAAAAGTAGAGGAGTCTGTCCTTAAATGTTTCTTGGTTTGATCTGACAATTAATTGATGCTCTCCAATTTTGGTTGCAATAAACAAGTTACGCGTGTGTAACATGTTTGCACTAATAAACAATTCCACCTGCATACTATATACCTGGAATAGATCACGTGTAAGGAGTAAAAACTTGCCTCTTCCTTTCCATTGATGTCACGAAATATTACAAGTTTTCTTTCTTCCCTTATTTCTACGAACAGTGAATTCAAAATTTATGTCATCAATTCTCGTCATGGTTATTCATCTAACTTCAAATTATGATGATAGTTGTCAACAAAATTCTTTTAGGTGTCATTGAAATTCTCAAACGTACTCTGTGCATATCAACAGGAAACAGGTTTTCCGGTCCGTACATAATGAACTGAACCGCAACTTGGTTTAGTAGTAAAACC
Organism: Salina celebensis; assembly: GCA_036561885.1. Classification (NCBI taxonomy): domain Eukaryota; kingdom Metazoa; phylum Arthropoda; class Collembola; order Entomobryomorpha; family Paronellidae; genus Salina; species Salina celebensis. The sequence goes on from JAAXOA010004496.1 coordinate 3,958, forward strand.
GGAAAGGCTTAATTTAGATGTATACTCTCTTTAATTCTTGTTTTACTATCGTCCATTGCTCTCAGCTTACAATCTCCGCATCAGAATCGATATCTGGTAGTTTTTTTATATCAAAGTACTACGATATATTATAATATTGATAGCACCGATTGACTTCAGTTCATTTGCAAATTCCTTAATTTGTGCTGTTGTTATGTGATTCAGTGGAACGTGTGCATGCGCAAATGTGATGTGATGATGTAGAAAAATCAAACAAACAGCTTGCACATTATCCTTTAACGTTCTATAACATGGAAACAATCTACTTAATTCAGTCTGAACCAATGATAAGAACATTCCGGAACACTTTGCATGTTGCTTTACGTTTAGTCAATTCATTCACTACCACTTCAGCTTTTACATAACCTTGAGATGCTAAACAGGTTTTCTATTGGGGATGATGAGTCTGCATAAAGGAAAAACTTGATAACAATAACACAAATGTTACAAGTCTGATATTACAGCTGAAACAACTCATCTTGACAGTTGAGGTTTGTTGGAAAAATTCAATACATATTGCCAATATTATTGCCATATTATATGTTAAAAAATACCATAAGCAGTAAATATTAAATATGGTGTAAAACCTGACAGATTAGAAAATTAAGACAGTAACAGTGAAAAATGTTTTTGTTAAATTAGTAAGTTGACCAAGGGGTGTAGTAATCGAGAGTTAGGCCACCCTGTATACACCATATAGTTTTTGTTGTTCATTATGAAAAAATCAAGAAGTACCGATTGTGAAACTTCCACCAACTCGGGCATCCATCCTTTGCCAAACGAAAGCTCTTCAAGCTGGAGGAGTGAATTCAAAAAATTACAAGAAGAGAATGCAGCCCTGCAGCGGAAATGTATTGATCTGAAAGAAAACTACACAACAAAGGTGAAAGCACTGCGGTACTACTGGAACAAATCTAAAGACCTAGAGGAAAAGTGTAAAAATCTGGAAGACAAAAACACCTTACTTGAAACAGGAATTAAAAATCTTGAGGAGGAACGAACCAAACTGAATACGGCCAACTCATCTCTTAAAAAGGAAAATTCTTTGCTGTCGGAAGAAAAAACATGTTTAGCTACCAAAAATACGGACCTTCTTGAGAGATCGTTTGCATTGGAAAAAAATTATGGCGACTTAGAGGGCAAGCAAGTTGTCAATACAGCTGAGCTGGAACACGTCTATTTAAAACTTGAAAAGAAGCTTCAGGAGGAGTCGATTTTGTTGAAGAATTTGAAGGATCTTTCAGAGTTTAAAGCTAAAGCTTCAAAGGAGAAAGATGTTCTAATATCAAGGTTGAACGTAAAAACTAAGCATATCGGTTCCCTGGAAATGAGGATTTCACATTTCGAAAAAGTCATAGACGACTTAAAATCCAAACTTGGCAATGAGACAAAACTTCGCCGACAAAACATTGATTGGAATTACCCGGGACAAACCAATACGGCTGCGGAAATCCAGCGATATGACGATTTGCATGCGGAGAAAACTAATCTAATTGCAGCCTTATCTGAAGAAAAACATGAACTTATACGTCAAAAGGAAATAAATGGGTTAGCACAGCTCAACTTGATTCGGAAGGATAAGGAAATTACGAACTTATTGAAGTGCAACTCTTCCTTGCTAGCAGAAAAGGGTGAATTGGAAAAACAACTTCTTTCGTCTTCAGAAAGACTGGAAGAATTTCAGTTGATCTATGATAAATTTTCTACCAACTACGGGAATGCGGTTAAGAATTATGGCGAATGTGCATTACAAATCTATCAGTTTCTAACGGATACAATGTATAACAATTTCAAGAGCATTGAGGAGTATCTTGCGGCGATTCAGTCTCATAAAATGTCCCTAAAAGAGATACGTGGGTCACATGTTGGTTCAGCATCGTCTGCAGAGAATTTTGAAACTCCAAAAACAACTGGTGTTCAGGATGCCGCTTTTAATTTGGCTCAGGATTCTTCAAAATTTAGTGAATTTCCAATAACACCATCAAATACTTCGTGTAACCCAAGGAAACTCAAGCGATTATCTCAGAGTGCCAACATTGTAAAAATTATTAAGCTTTCAAGTGATGAAGACGAAGAGATTAATGTAGAGTGAAGAGAAACGTTAATTTCAAATATGTATTTTTTGTAAACTTTGATTTATTGTGAAAATAGCAGAATATTGCCATCCATCATATTTATGTTGAATTTGTACAAAGAATTAATGCTAACAACGAGAAAAGTAAATCAACCACAACATGGACCATGAAAACTTGTGCTAACATTGTATTGTCAGTTAAATTAAGATTTTCACAGGATCATCTTTTAAAAGATTTTTAAACATACACATTACAGGCAGTTTTTAGTACAGGCATTAAGAAGATTTATATTACAAATCCACTTTAGATGACCGTGTTTTCAACAGTCATTGAGTTGCGTAGCCTTCATATATGGCAAATCATTTGTTAACCGATTAAATATGTTGTGATCTTACCTATTAAATGTTTACAATTAGTATGATTTGTAATAACTATTGCAATTGGCGTCACCATTTTTAATGTGTACGGGAACAAATTTATTCTGCATGTTTTGAAGTAGACCCCAATCATCAGTATCTGTAGGTATTTGGTATTAACAAAAGACGAGGATTTATATCATATACGACAATACCACCTACCCTCTTGTTAAATTATGGGGGAACTTCTTTCTCGGAGGAATTGAAGGTCGTGGGCAAAATTAAGTTATCAAAATCAAGAATTGAAATTTTCTATGAATAACAAAGCATTATTGTTAACTTTAATTGTGCCATTAACTCGTGACTCGTGAATGGTTAAAACTATGACGAAATTGACACCAGTTGTTGTCAGTGACACAAGGCACATGTGTATCCAAAATGAGCCCATGGTGATAAATATGGCCGGAGATATAGGGCGAAGACGGACGGACAGACAGAAGAAACAATCCTATAAAGTAGCTTTCGATATAAGTACTTTTTTAGTATGGAATTTAGTATGGAATTCTGAGTAGTGGTCTGTGTAGTCTAATCCGCAGTGTTCATAACAAACTCTCAGTGTATTTACAGGTGTAATTTCAAAACAGTCTTCTGTGGTTTCATTGCAAATATTTATGTTTTGTATTTTTAATATAAATTCATCAAATTTGTTTTCTATGAATCATGTGTGCAATGTAAAATCATATCAGAAATTGAATTAAACATTTTCAATTTTTGGCCCAACTAGATTCTAACAATGAAAACTTGTCCTTCATAAGATTATTGTTGTTATGAGGAAAACTCACACGGCAGTTTAAAAATTGCGCAATTATCCAACATGTTCGCCGCTCACATCAAGAACACATCTCTTCAGAATGTTGCTGTATTTGAACCCCTGTCGACAATCCCTCTCTGTAAACGGCAGGATTCCCTAGAACAGTAACATTATGCGTCAACATTGAATGTTATCTTTCAAAACTTAATTAATTGTTTTAATTGGTACATAGCCGCACCACGATGGTGGAGCCTTCAGCGGGCGGAGTTGTTGTGGTGGGTAACTCTCCATTTGCCCCTACAGTGTCAGTTGAATCCTCCTGGAGGGGCAATGACAAGCACAAGGAGAACAACGACAGTGCTAACACAACATAGATCATTGTAGTCCCGTTTCGGTTTGGAACTGGAGATGAGATAACCTAGATTTTGTTGTAGTCTTCGGAGTCTATGCGAATGCACCAATGATCATAAGTGAACTGACTTGGATGATCCTTTTATAACAATTTTGTAGGTTTTGAATTGAAGGAAAAGTCAGCATTCTTTACGACTGTAAAGCAGCAATTCCCAGGTAGTTTTCAAAACATTCTTTAATTTGGATTTTAATTAGAAGCGTGGAAAAGGTGGGCGGCCGAATGATGTACAAACTATGCTGAATTCACCACCTTTTGAAACCACAACAAGGAGCTTCCCATGAACTCAATAGTTTCTCATCATACTTTAAACCGAACCTGTTTGTTCTGAGGAAATTAATTACGTTTTGACTTTTGCCGAGGAGGAAAAATTAAGAAACTATCTAGAGATGCATACCAGTTGTAGGATTTAGCGATGAGGGTGCCTGGGTACAAAAATAGGCTGTAAAAAACATTCGTAGAAACGTTGTCTTTAATTACATTTTAATTAAAAGGATTTGCTTCATGTGAGCAACTTAGTATACAGAGTATCTATTTCTTCATGTTTCAGGCATTGAATTTTGCAATGGAGAAAAACGAACCTTTATGCATCAAATGAAAATGATGACATGATGATGTAATTGAAAATTTACCACACAGTAACTTAAATGTACCTAATATTTAAGTGGACAATAGAAGATGATAAAGGCACTTTTATCAGATGCTCTCATGGGAATTAGGCGAAATCCCTTTATTGGCCCAAGTAATCCTCCCAAAACTCAAGTTGACCAGTTCCCAAAGTCAAAATTACAGATAGATAACTGTATCTACTTGTAGATATTTACTTAAATAGTTGTCAATAGGAGCATAAATAGAAATTCCATGTGAACTACTTTCAGAGCTAACTGGATAGAGCCACCGCATGTACACAATAACCGCCAATGGCTTGTCTAAACTCAATTACTTCCGAGGATACAACAGCCCTACAACTAAGAAGCCTATTTTTGATTCAAACATGTTGCTATCTGTATTAACCCGATGATAGTTACACAGTTTTTAGAGGGACTCTTCTAGGAAATTCCAAACCAAGGTTTACCAATAAACATGCTCAGAATATGCTCCCAGCATCCAGCAAGGAATAATTTTGAACCATATGAAAAATTATACTTAATATATTTTTACTAGTTTTTGTGGACAGTTAAAATTTCATAATGTAGCCAAACCCTAAGCACTATCCTGATGTTATAGTCACATGCGACTTTGTCATGCCAAAAACCGTTCCCCCTCACAACTTGTTAATACTGAGATTGGTGAACAGCAAAACATGTTTTGAACATAACATAAGAAAAAACAAATATCAGCTCATGTAAAATCTACATTGACGTAAACTGGCTCGAAATAATATAGAGAATCTTACAATGTTAAACACGTTTCCATAAATGTCCATGAATCAGTTGTGGTCTTGCTTTGCTGACTGATGGCACAACATTACTGTTGGCTACTCAAATTTTAACTTTTAAGGTAAGTTCTTGTTTGATTGAAGGTTTAAGACGAGTTGTGTACGGTTTAAATACATCTTCCACATGAATTAAAATTACGTGTTAATTTTGTGTTTCCATGAATATTGGAATTAGTGACTGATCACCCTAAAAATATATTTTCTTGGCAAAACATTCAGAATCGTTACAAACAGCAGCTCATTTTCACAAGTTTTCGGTTAAAATCCAGTAAATTTATCCCCACCGTAACCACAAGTTAAAATTCATAAATTTTACTTTCTCGTGACCTTGATCATCATTAAGCTAAGTCGAGCCCTCAAATACGAAGGTTTTTTTGTTCAGTTTTTACTTCCTTCCTTTCTACCTGTGATCGAATTTGGTTAAATTTTCAACAAGTATTCACAGTCCTCTACCTATCAAGTAATATATTTTGCAGTTCTGTCAACGTGCGTAATTCTAGAAAGAATTTTATGACCCTAAGGCATAGGCATTGCGAATTGGTGTGTTGTCGTGTGTAATTATCCCTGGCCGCATTGCGAGATGCACTCATCACCCATTCAACAAAACTATTTTCTTATTCCTCTGTCGGTTGTTTACAATCGTCTGTGCTAATTCCTAAACAAAGGTAGACCAAGTTATACAAAAATCTTATCATATTTGGTACGGATAACACGATGCAATCCCCAGGGGATTTTTAATGCGTAATAGGTTTAGTCTACTTCGGAGTTTTCACTTTTTACTTCAAACAGGATGTATTTTTTAATAGTTTTGATTCTTATTTTCATACAGAATACAGTGAGATCTCAAGCTGATAACCCAAAAACACTTCGCAAGATAAGCATGGCCGACGCCAAGTATGCAGACTGGACTGGGGAGAGGGCGACCTTTGGAATGTCATGATTTTGGTTTCCTGAGGGTCTCTTTGGAGCCTCCCCTGGAGTAATTCGCACCAAGGTGGGCTACTGTGGAGGCAGCTCAGACAATCCTTCTTATCATCGCCTCTCCGACCACACTGAAACTGTGGATGTTGAATACGACCCCAAGATAACGTCCTACGATGACATGCTCAAGTTGTTCTGGGGCAATCACAACGCAACTTCTTCCTGC
>JAAXOA010004497.1:0-10231 GCA_036561885.1 Salina celebensis
CAGGCAGAACAGTTTTTGGCTTTCCTTTTGCCTGTGCTTTCCCCGGATTTGTGTGTCCTTTCATGTGAGCATTCAAGTTGCACTTGACTGCAGCTCGGTAGTCACAATATAAACATTTGTATGGCTTCTCTCCAGTATGAAGTCTTGTATGCCTGGATAAATCTGATGACGTCTTGAACGCAGCTTCGCAGTAGTTGAACGTACAGACGTATGGGGAGTCTCCAGTATGACTCCGTTTATGGACAGCCAGTTGACTTGGGTCACGAGAGGAATACTGACACATGTCGCATTTGTAGGGTCGCTGATCTGTATGCGTTCTCATGTGTTTCTTTAAACTGCTGGAGTCTGTTGAAGCGTGATTGCAAACATGACAAGTAAATGGGCGGTGTCCTTCGTGGATGCGGATGTGAGTAACGAGCTTGTCATAACGGGTGAAGCTTTTTGTGCAACGGTCACAATTGAAGGGTTTCTCTCCAGTGTGCTTTCTCATGTGGCGCACAAGATCTTTCGTTTTAGGAGTTGAGTACACGCAGCCTGTAACTGAGCAGTGGTGTCGTTTAGGAACCTTTTCTGGTTTCCCACGAGGCGCAGGTAACTTTGGACCAGGTAGTTTTTGACCAGGCTTTGAAGTAGTTCTTGATGGACCAGGAGCGGGTGGCGCCATTTGAATAATTGATCGTTCTGCTGACGATGCTTGAGATGGCCCTTGGGCTTGCGCATCTTGGTCTAATTTTTGTCTCGATCCGTATTTAACTGCTTTCTGGAGTTTGTGAACGACTTCCTCCTGCTCCGGCTCGGAATCGTCAACAATTATAAGCTCGTCATCGCTTTCTCTGTCTCTGGACGGTGACGGTAGACTATAGTCTACGGCAGCACGGACTAGGTCCATTTTTACATATATTCAATCAGAGCACTTTCATGGTTATCTGAAGTTGTAGAAACCTTTTCAGTTTTCACATTCTATTCGTCTTGTTTTGTTTGTCTGGAGAAAGTGACTTCATCCATGATCGCTTGGACAAACCATTTAACAGCTGTACGGAAAGCTATCAAGTTGCCCCAGAACCAGTTTGACTGAATTTATTCACGTTTATCAACAGCAGCCAGAGCCAATGTTATGAAGCACATGTTTTAAGTTTTTGTTTGTGTATTGTGTAAGATTTTTTGAAGAACTTAGCATGGCGTCAACTCGGTTATCGATGCTAGTCAGACAGTATCACAATGGTCATCAATTTATTGGAAATCTAGCCAGCTCGCCGCTCTCGCTGTGTTCTCTTTTAAAGCAAAATGTTGCTGTGTTGGGGGCCTCCAGTAACTTTATGCAAGTCCGTGGGTCCCGGGTCAAAGCCCGGCACACCCACCCTCGCCATTTCTGGGCGAAGAAACGCCGAGAGGTAAGAAAATGCTTTAAATGCTGATGTTAAAACTGAAAATCGGCAAATAAACAACTTTCTCCACTTCTTTACAGAGAAACGACCAAGAGCTGACCGACGATAATCAGGCATTTATCAACAAAGTCATTTACGACAAATACGGACCACTGTATAATACCACCACGACTTCAACTGGAATGCCATTTGTGAGTCCACTCAAGCAAATTGTCCACGAAAGAGGCCAATGGGAGCCAAGATCGATCCGTACTGGTGTGATTGCTCGCAAAATATGGGATTTATCCAATGTGGGACAAGGATGGGAACCAAATGTCTACCACACTTCTTCAAGTTGTGGACAACCACGTTATCAAGTACATTCCTCCAGAAGTTGTGCGTCAAAACTATGGTAACAGATTTAAGCGCGAAGACACTGGACTCCTCCTAGTTGGTGCAGAGTCAGCAGATCCTCAACGGTTTACTAAGGAGTACTTAGGCTTGTTTGAGGAGGCTGGGCTTCCTCCTAAAGTGAAAATAAGTCGGTTTATGATTACACCCAACGCAAAACTCCAGCCTGGCACTCCCCTGTACGCAACTCACTTCAAAGTGGGACAACGTGTTGAAGTATTTGGAAAAACTATCGACAGAGGATTTCAAGGTGTCATGAAACGGTGGCTTTTTGCTGGTATGCCGGCAACTCACGGAGTGACCAAATCTCACAGACGAGGAGGCAACACTGGCGGAGGTGGAGAGAAAGGAAGAATCTGGCCAGGAACAAAGCTTCCAGGTCATATGGGAAACGCATGGAGAAAGCTGAGAGCCCAAGAAATAGTTAGAATCAATACCAAGTACAATGTCATCTACATCAAAGGAAGCAACTGTATGGGCGAGATTGGAAGTTTTGTCACAATTCATGACACCTTTTCTGCATCTGACAAGTAAGTCATTTTTCATTAAACTAACTTTTTACTATCGTTCATTCTGTGTGCAAACTAGATTAGATTTATGCAAGCTAGTGCTCATGAATTCATATTTTGGCAATAGGTTTGACCGGTCTACCCTTCCATTTCCCACCCACTACCCGGAGGAAGTCGAAGAACCGATTGAGGAGGAGTATTATGCACCTCGTTTATTCAACTTTTCCGATCCTTCCATTACCTTCGAAGGGAAAATTTAAATATGGGAATAAAGTTATGTAGATGTTTCTTACGAGTATAGTACTTCAATCTAAAAATATTTATTTTCTAAATCAGTGTTTTATTCAATACACTTGTTATTCATTTCTAAACAAATTTCCTTCACAGCGTTTGGCTTTCATAAATTGTTTTTCAAAATAAAACAAAAAAAACCTAAAATAGTTTGCAGGAGGGTCCAAATGAGATTTAATATTGTCTAACAGAAAAGGATTATGTCCTTATTACTTTGATTCTTCATGTAAATGCTTTCTATTTGGTTGCTTGATGCATTGCTTGGGCCAAATATCCGACGTTCTTTGAAGTAATTCCAACAATCGCAATACGTCCGTCCTTTGTGAAGGTACACACTGTGTTCCTTCATCAACTTGCCGACTTGATCAGGAGTCATTCCAGTGAAGCAGAACATTCCAATTTGGTCTGTAATATGAGACCAGTCCTTAGTGGAGCCTTCCTTTTTCAAGTTGTCTCGCAACTGGGTTCGCATGCTGATAACCCTGTCCGCCATTCCTTTAACTTCCTGAAGCCATTGAGCTCGGAGTCCAGAGTCGTTAAGAATCTCGGCAGCAATGCGAGCACCATGGATGGGTGGGTTGGAGTACAAAGGACGAATTAAAATTTTCAGTTGGGAGAGTACCCTGTCAGCTTCCTCCTTGGACGAACAGACCAAGCTAAACGCACCCACACGCTCACCATACAAGCCCATGTTTTTGGCGAAAGACTGGGCAAGAGCGATTTGGTGTCCGTCCTTGAGGAACATGCGCACAGCAGAGGCGTCACGGTCAATGTCACCAGACGCGAAACCTTGGTAAGCCATGTCGAAAAATGGGAAAAGTTTATTCTTCTTAATGACTTGGGAAAGTTCTGCCCATTGCTCTGGCCGTGGATCAACACCAGTGGGGTTGTGGGCGCAGGCATGGAGCAAAATGATAGAGCCTGAAGGGATCTTGGAAATGTCATCGAGAGCACCGGAAAAGTCGAAGCCGCAAGTTTTAGGGTCGTAGTAACGGTAGTGCTTCACTTCAAGACCAGAGTGTTTGAAGAGAGGAATGTGGTTACCCCAGGTTGGGGTTGGCAGGTAGATTGACTTTGATCCAGGAAACCATTTTTGAAGATAAGCACCACCAATGCGGAGAGAGCCTGTGCCAGAGATACCTTGCACGGTATGCATTCTAAAATACACATAGAGAATAAAAGTTAGATCAATCATGCTTCACTACAAACATTGACAATTACGAAAAATTCTAAAAAGTACCAAGCCATTTGAAGAATATTCATTTCCTTCTCCCAAAGCCAAGTTTATTGCCGACTTGCAGAATTCAGCAACACCAACAATTCCAGCGTACTCCTTGTCCAAGTTCTTCTTGGCAATTCTCTCCTCGGCCGCTTTCACACTGGGGAGGACGTAGGGCTTCCCCTGATCATCACGATAAGCACCCACTCCCAAGTTGATCTTGTTCGGGTTGCTATCCTTCTTGAAAGCTTCAGTTACTCCAAGGATTGCGTCAGGAGGTCCCATCTCCACGTTAGACCACCAAGAGCTGCAATAAAGCACAGGGCGAGAAACTTTTAATACACCTGCCATTTTTTCCATCAAATCTTCGTCTCTCACAAACTAGAACAGTAACTGATCTGATAAATTGCAGAGATCAGATATCAATCAAATTGAATATTTTAATTTTTGTATAAAATTCCTAGTTTCATTTCAATCAATCACAACATAATATTATTCTCATAGAGTGCAAAATTTCAATTGAAATACACATCCACGGCATCAAACTCTGAGTTAAACTTTCATCTCTTCACGCACATATAAAAATGGTCCACTTTCACGGAGAAAGTTTTCATGTTAAACATTGGTGAAAATTCAACATTTTTCAACCTGTTTACTTTTACGAATCTTTACGTAAATTGTAAATTTTAAATACAAGATATTTTAAATGCATTTTAAATGAGTTTGCCCTCACCTCGCCCTAACTGAGGACTTAGCTGCAGAGGTGGCAACGCCATGATTTTTCCACAAAATAGTGAAAGCCGTGGGTAGCTTTTGTGAGTGCATCTTTCCACAACTTTTAATGGGGGAAGGAAGGTCAAAAAGGTTCAATGGAGTACGGTGTTTTCCAAGTCGTGTGATTTTCTCTCCCGGTGCTGCTAGTCGATGGGCTCTTCACGCGAATGTGAGAGAGGACATGTTAGCAGCATCTTGGCAAAGTATACCAAGTTGCTCGAACACATGGAGATTTCGCCCTGCCTCTGCATTCTCGTATAAAACTGCAGCCCATATCTATATCCTCTATAGACATCACCAATCAACTTGAAAAGAAAGTCGTACGATGTATGAAAAAACTGCACGTACAACGTAGCGTGGAATAGTATGATAAACTCAAGATGAGTTACTACTTTGCAAGTCTAGATATAGTTTACCTCGTTAGAGTAATGATTATACATAACCAACTATTCCACCACATGATCTTTATCCAAAAGAAAATATACGAGAAGGAACGGTTTTAGGATTGGATTTAGTGTAATGCGTTCCAGCGTGTTTTTGTTTTGCATAAGACAAAAAGTTTAATAACTGAAAGAGAAAATTATTTAGTACATTGTAACAATATAGGGAAAATTAAATTTGAATATTAAGTGATGCAAGTATAATTCCGCAGTAATCCAAGGCTTTTTCGCAAAGCTGGAAGTACGTTCATGTTAGACGAAACCCCCAGGTCAAATATTTTCATTAGAATTTCCTCGCCGTTTTCTAGAGAAAGAATGGAATGTCAAAATGAAGTCTTTTTATTTAGATTCAAAATGGGCACCAAACAAAAACGGAAATACCTTGGCATAGAATGACAAATTCATGGATTCTTTCGAGAACGCTGTCACGCACATGGGAATTCCGTGATTCCAAAGCTTGAATGACCGATTCCAAATAAATGTTACTGGATGCTGCATGGGGAAAAACAATTAATTAATCACAGTATAAATGACAAATCAAATACGGTTATCTGGAAACAATAGCTTACTTGGGCTATAAGTGACATGTTTAATTATCAAAGACAATGCTAGATTCCTGCAGCAGTCGCTCTCTGAAGCCAACAGCGGGCTTAAGTGCTGAGAGAAATGGTGTATGAAGTCTTTTTAGATTCAAAATGGGCACCAAAAATAATAAAAACGGAAATACCTTGGCATAGAATGACAAATTCATGGATTCTTTCGAGAACGCTGTCACGCACATGAGAATTCCGTGATTCCAAAGCTTGAATGACCGATTCCAAATAAATGTTACTGGATGCTGCATGGGGAGAAACAAATAATTAATCACAGTATAAATGACCAATCAAATACGGTTGTCTGGAAACTATTGCTTACTTGGGCTATAAGTGACATGTTTAATTATCAAAGACAATGCTAGATTCCTGCAGCAGTCGCTCTCTGAAGCCAACAGCGGGCTTAAGTGCTGAGAGAAATGGTGTAGAACGCTGGGATTCCTAGTTGAAAATGTTTCAAGGTCTTGCAGTAACGGAACGAGCTCGTCATTATTGCTGATTCTTAGAAACCGTTCGGATAATGACGCCACAAATCCTGCCGTGTGTGCATCCGTACTCATATTCTTCAATTGCACAGGTGTTGCACCACATAAAGTCGGAGACCATACTCGGGGGTACCAAAAATCCGAGCAAATTCTGAAGAGGATATACATCCACGTAGTACTTGACAGTTGAGAGGTCCCTGCAAATTTGAAGGAATACTCATGTAAAAGAGGCACACTTAGAATCATTCAGAGTTTAGAACCAATACAATCACATGCGGCTGTACCTCAAAGTGTTGTAAAAAGGTGGAAGGTATTCTTTCACTTCTTTTGGACTTGCAGAGAGAAAGTTGTGCAGCAGAACAGAGAAGCGGCTCAAGCTGGAACTGTAATCTTTCAAATGACCGTAATTTTGAAACAGTTTAAAGTACAGCGTGAAGGAGCTCTTTAACGCTTGGAAGTGTTTGAGAACGTGGGGCTGCATGAGATCCAACAGGCCCAAATAGACAACAAATGGGATGTGATGATTCTGCTGGTGAAATGCGGAGAATTCCAAATGAACTCGACCTTCCAGAAGTGTTCCCATTAGGGACAATTGCCTAAACATTTAACACAACTTAGAGACTCGCATTGTTGGAACATTCATTCATAGGCATGAATATATTACCTCAGTAGCAAGGTGGGATGAACCGATGCTAATTTCCTGAGGCAAATCTCAATTTCATGACTAGCTTTTTTCGCCCAGTCTTTGCCCGGTTGTGTATTCGCAATAGAAGAAATCAAGGAGTGAGACACGGTATCCAAAACACATGTGATTTCCTCTTCCGTAAAATTCATTTCTTCAGCTTTGGAGGCCCACTTATCGACAAATACAATCTCAGGAAATTCTACGTAAACTTGCGCCACCATCTTCTTGACACATGGATTCTTTCCTCTGTACATGTACAATTGAATTATGTGAAAAAGAAGTTTTTTTTATAGGTTTACATGACGTGTATAAATAAGGTGCAAAATATCACCACTCACTTTTTCTCCATCAAGTTTGATATTGCGTGATCAACTATATCTTTATCCTGTTGACAGCACTGCAGCCACAACTTGACACGCTCCTGAAGGCCATTTCGAATTGATTTAACGTTTTTCGGCAGGGATGCGGACGAAGGTCCCAGAAGGTTACTGATTGAAAACTTTGTGCTCTTCATTTCTAGTTGACTGATTTCTTCTACAATGTATTCAGCCATGATAACAAGCTAACAGAAAAAATACACAGTGGATATTACTACTATTAGAATTTCATGGCGATTTTAGTTCGGCATTAGTTATGATCTTACCTGAGTCTCCGATAAGGTAAAAGGTGCGATGTTGGGTTGATGCCGGGGGACATACTTGTCTACACCTTGCCATAATTTAGGGTTGGAACTCGTAGCAGAAATCAAGTCCAGGACTGTCGCAGAGTCATACCTAACCAGCGAATCATTAAAATTAATCCCATTAGATACAAACAAAACGTACAAACAGCAACTGTCGTATTTCACTCACGATGAATCAAACTCGCGTAAAAATAAGTTAATCAAATTCTCAACCGTCTGCCATCCCGCTTGATGAGTGAGCACCGTCATTAGAAAAGATCTGCAGTTAGGGTGGATTTCGTTTCTTCCAAACAACAAGGGTAGCTGATAGTCCATCGCATGGCGAACAATACAGGGTTCCACGTAAGTAATTGAATCTACCAGTTCACCCAAGTTATTCTGCAAAGCTACTCCATCCAATGTTTTTGAAGTTTCAGAGCCATTATCACAGTGTGACGAGTGACGTCTCAAAGCTGCTGCGTCAGCCAAGCAAGGATCCAGAGGAACAGAAGGACCTTCTTCGTGATGAAGGAGGGGATGACAAAGTAAACAATTGTTTTGACAAATTCGTAATTTTTTGTCGACTCATCTCCTCGTCGCATGCTTCCGGTTCATAAGTGGATGCAACTAGACCTCCTGATTTTCGATTTGTCGTTGGAGTTCGTGGCGCCGGTTGTTTCAACTTTAAATGCCCGCGCGACGATTCTTTTGTCGAAGGAATAATTAATTGGGGTCTTGACGACGTTTTCTTTTCTACTTTAGCCGGAGCACTAGTAGAAGGACCGCCTTCTTCAGCCATACATTCATTCAGAAACTCGTAAAATCGTTCACCTCCTTTTACCTTCTTTTTCCAGTATACTTCAAACTAGAGTCCTCATATACTTGGGATTCTTCATGTACATGCGTGCCTTTTCTCTATCTTGTTCTACAGCAGCATCCAAACAGTGTAACAACGCACTCATTGACTTCTGGGGAAAGCCAAACGATTGAAAGAACACGTACAACTGGTCAACTTCCAAATCATGAATGGCGGCATGCAACAATCTAGGATTATCCGATCGAGCCATTCTAGAACGCAACCAATCAGGAAAAAGCAGAACTTCTTCCAGCGTCGTTACAAGAAATCCTTTTGGTGTGTTTTCTTTTGAGTGTGGGAACCATACTGCCATTAACTCGTTGAATTTGATGTCCAAAGGGGTCTTCAAGAACTGAGCTTCTTTCTCCTTTGTTTTTAAGATTTTCGAGTTGACAGCAGAATACGTAAGGAGCAAAACGACAGCAGCCTGAATCACTTGAATGTGCATAACAGCTTCCAGTCTCTCCTCACTCCACCGAACAAGGAGGAGGTCTTCATTGCTCGACAACTGATACTCTTCCTTTTGTGGACCACGAACTTTCTGAGTAAAATCCAGAAATATAAGGATGTGCATAACAGCTTCCAGTCTCTCCTCACTCCACCGAACAAGGAGGAGGTCTTCATTGCTCGACAACTGATACTCTTCCTTTTGCGGACCACGAACTTTCTGAGTAAAATCCAGAAATATACTGAAGAAGGGCTCAAATCCAACGGTGTCATTTGCCAGCATAATGTTTGTCAAAATACTGCGCTCTACAACAAGTTGAGCCACGTCCAAAATAAGACCCTCCATATCAGAATCAATCACTGGTCCCCAGGAGTTCAAAAACTCGATGTATTTGAAAATCAAGTGAGGTTCAGTTTCTGTCTGCAAAGCTTGTCTAAGCAAAAGTAGCACTGCGGCTTGGATTTCCTCAAATATTGGTAAGTTAGGCAGGCAGTCCATCAGCCAATTTTCTACTGGCTCAACTTTTCCCGGACTGGCAAACAAAAGCTGAAGGGCAAGGATCGCCTGATTTCTACAACCGACTTTTGGTGACGCTAATCTTCTTAAAAAGTGTTCGATAACCTCTCGCGCATCGCTTGGCTCCTCCGCGTTATGTATAACTGATTGCAAATGATTGAGCAACTGCAAAGTTTTTTGATCTTTCGGAGATTCAGCAACAACTGCTGAGCCTTTTGAGTGTTTTCTTGGACTCTTTTCGGCAGCATTGGAGTCATCACTTTTCCCCTCGGTGGTTTTTCCTTTTAAAAGTTTGTCTGACTCGCCAAGAAGGAACTCACACAGACATTGAATCGGTAGCATGTCAAATGAACCCTCCGATACAAGCTGAGACAGCCATGGCATCGGTTCAGAGTTTTTGTGAATCAAGTCCAGCAAAAAGTCTGGGTTCCTGGATCGGCACAATAACTGGCCCAAGTGCAGTTCTACATTTAAATGCTGTAGCTGTACCAGAAATTGTTGTGGCGGATTCCTCGGCTGGCCAAACGGGTCTAGTCTCATCAATTGTGAAATAAGTAAACTGTTCCTCTCATTGATTGGTTGTTTGGAAGAAGCAGCCGCTAGATGAATTTCGAATTCCAAAATTTCATTTTTCTCTATCGCAGTAGTTTGAATTTCTTTTGCCATGATGTCTTCTACGCACTCAGTTGACGCTGCAGTTGGGAACTGGAAATGACTGAATTAAATAAAATTTTAATGATTACTTGAAGATTTTACTTTACAATTTTGCGAAATGATAATTTCAACGCTAACTTACTTCGTCATACACATTTCCATCAACGCCCTAAGCGTCGGGTACTGGTCCCAACCTTGTTTCCCAAATCCTTGCGGATTGTGTGCTGCCATAATACACAAAATCAACCAAGATTGCCAATAGAGTTTAGAAATGGCGAGTTTTGGTGGTTCATATCCCTCTGGAAGTACTATTTCATCGGGATGC
>JAAXOA010004498.1:0-10231 GCA_036561885.1 Salina celebensis
AAAAAAACAATATTCTGTAGCTTGTCAGTAGCCGGGTTTTGAAAGACAGGCAATCAGAAACGTTCATTTTCCATTAAGGAAAACATGATACAAGGAACAAGCTGAGATTACATGAACACATGTATTTTTTTCTTCACCTGCTGTCAAGAGCCGTGTATATATTTTTTGCGTTGAAAATTGGATCCGTTTCTCCAGAGAAATATAGTGATTGACGGTTTTAATTCGAGTAAAATTTTACTTCTATTTAAATTTTAAGAATGGAAAAGTGTCGCTGAATTGAGAGTTCATTTTATAAATCTATTATGCGTCGTGGTAGGTGCACATATTTGCATTTTGTTAGACAGGTGTCTTATAAATAAAGCACACTGGGTTTATTATCTTTCAAGGGATATTATCATGCAAATGTGCTGCAAACAAAAGCTAGGGTGAAATTTGCATGGGAATTTGGACGCGTCTAAGAGAATATTTAAAGAATAAGATGATATTATTACCTCACCTCATTATCGGCAAAGTGGTGCGGCGTGGAGAGAAAATGAATGGAGGGTTTATCTAGAAATTTTGTTGGCCATATTTGGAGGAACCTGAGAATTTACGATAAACAGTCCTAACTTTGTTTGAAACACGCGCCGTAGTTTTTTTTAAGGACTGATTCATTTTTAAAGTTATATTTTTAGTTTGCCTATAACTAACACTGGAAAGTAGCAATACTTGAGAAAACAATTAAAAATCAGGAGAAATACTATATGTAGTTAGTGGACAGCGATATATTTTTTGAATGATTTGCAGACCGTTATTTCAAAGTTATGACGCCGTTTTGCCGAATCTTGTTAATGAAGAGGGTTTTAATAGCTTCGAGCAGTTTTGGACATTGAAACCCAACCTTTCTTTGAGTAATGAAAAAAAGCTGATAACGAGCTCATTCATCTCGGACCAAATTGGCAATGTTTTTTAGCCCCAAGATACATTGTTTTTTATACTTGCACCCGTTTACTGTTCGGGATAAAGAAGGGGATTTTTATGAATGAAGTAAAAACGTTGATTGGCGTAACAGCTAAAAATAGCTTGGCAGTTTTGGCAGAAATAAAAACAGCTCAAAATGGAAAATCGTCAAGGTACTTAAAAACCTGTGTGGTTACGTAATAATTTGAAGAGATTTCGTATAAACAATAAATTTACCAGGTTGCCTTGGGAATTCTTGATATTTTAATGTTTCTTAAACAAGCCAGGGTATTTGCAGATATTTTTGGATTCTTTAGCGTTTAAATCACTGGAAATTCGTGCCTTGGCTCTTATAAAATTAAAAACTAGAAAGCTATAATTAGGTACAACTACAACTTGAATATGTTGTGCATTGTTTCAAACCAGTAGCGCCTCAAAAAAATATATTCAGTCACGAGTGTGAACATAGCACATGACTTGATTGGGACGAATGTTATTTTTTTCCTTGTATAATTACCTTACCTGGTTTGGACCAGTGCTACTGTGAAGATGAGGTGTGTTCGCAAATTAATTTGCTGCTGGTTTTTATAGAACACGTATGAAAATGTTCTCTTGGCAGAGCGACAAAATTAATGGAAAAAACGAATGACATAACAATGGTCCCAGAATACTATCAAAATAATATGTATTGTCTGTTTTAGAGATTTATTACCAAATAATTTCTGGATTTTCGGACGAGAGTATTTTGGCTGATGTCATAAAACCAAATTATATTTTGTTGAGTTTTAAGTAGAAAAAAAAACCTGATTGAATTTAGAATTCAGTAGGTACAGAATAGCTTCTAGACTGCGTGTCTCAACAAGTGGCTAAGCGATTTAGCTTGTTTTGTTGTAATGACTTTTCAGTTTAAATGCCTGAAAATCGGTTATGTTTAAAATAGCTGCAACAAATTCGTGTATTTACTATATATAATCGAATAAATACTACATACAAGATATATATATGCATATGTATGTATGCATTATGTTTGCAGCGAAACAAATAGAAAATTTCTTTTTACGTTGACAGGTTGTCTATCAAAATGTTAATTAGTTTTAACCCAACATCTTCAAAGATAATACACCCATGTTATCGAATTTTACCCCGAAAAGTGTAACAAAACTATGAAAAGAGTGAACACTTGTCAAACTAATTGCGAACTGTATCATGTTACCAGTGAAGTGGTCCGGTACACTTAGTTTGCGCACTTAATCTGACAGCTGATGACCACATAAAAATGTGATGAATGTCAGGGTGTCTTGGAGTCCGCCTTTTTCTCATAAAATTTTTAAGTTATGTGCAAATTGTAACTGCATAAGATAAATTAATATGCAACCCCGACTGATAAAACTATGTGCTAATAACTTGATTCAAAACTGGTTGATTTGGTGACTGTGTCGTTCAACGGCGAAAAAATATGTTGGTGAAATTGTATCGACACTTGTTCTGGCTTTTTGTGGTGAAGGGAGCCATCCAGGAGCTGAAGCTGTATGGAAACCATATTGTGAGCGAGGTCCAATGCGAGGATGCCTTTTCGGTCGGTATTCGAAACCTGAGAAGTCAATATTGCAAATATTTTATGCTTAAAAGCTTTATATATTTTATTTAGATTAGTTCATAGTTATGCTAAAGCCGCGCTTAAAGTTCTGTTTCAGTTTATATGCATTTTTTATTTCGTTGTTTTTGTTGCCCTTTGTAGTCGTTTGGTTCGACGGAAGGATCTGCGAGTAATCAGCCTCCTAACGATTTTACCGATGATTTAGCAGACTTTTACGATTACCCGGTATATTTACATGAAAACACATGTATTATTTATATTCTGTTTTATTTTTGTTATGTCCATTTTTTGTTTGTGTTTTGTTTCATTTGGCACAAAACTGTCTGTATGCAATATAGACCTATGATGAGGACGACGATAATGATACCGGTGACGATCTTGGTAGTGGAGGTGGCTCGTTACCCCCGCCGCCTCCGCGGCCACCCCCGTCTCCCTCAGAAGTAGACGGTTTAGACCATCCATTTTTTAATACTGGCGCTGGATCTCAAGACGAGGTTGTCTATTTCATCAAAACAAAATTCACAATTCTTTCATCATTTCACCGAAATATACACCATTCCTATCAAATTCTTTTCACCCAGTCTCATCTATCCCGTTAACCTACAACCGCCTCTTAACACACAAACACTGTTTTTCTCTTCCGCAATTTCAACTATGCGCCGCAAAAAACGTGCAAAACAATGTTTGAATTTATAATACCTTCATTATCATCCGTCATTTGATATCACTCGAAAAAAACATTGATCCCCGTTAAAAATGCAGAATCTTTGTTTATGCATATATTCAGCCTACAACTATTTACACTGCATTCTCCCCTCCCTAATTTTTCTTTCAGGCTTAAAAATTTATGCATCATCAATTCTCATCGTCTAAACTAAACGCCGCTTCGGTCGCTAAACCTGTTTTGTTTCATTCACAAATTTATTTTGCTTGATTAATGCGAACAACTCGCTTAGGCATGCGTGCTATACTCTTATTTTGCTGCTCTGTAATGCCATATTTTCTGTCTATATATTAATATTAAGCTGGTATATATACGGTGTATATAGATAATAGCATGGTGTGTATCCTCCGCTTTTAAATTCAGGGTGGCAGAAATAAGCTTGGAGCAACATTAACTAACAAGGACTCCCCTCCTCCATTTGCCCCCACACCAAAAAAACTTCCAGGTGGTGGGGCAAGCATTGTTAGAGCTGGGTCATCATCGTGGTATGAGGTACAGGGGAAAAAACACAATCATATTTGTCTCACGTAACCCTTTCCTGAGAAAAATTCTTCTAGATAAGAAATATTGGTGGACAACGGAACTTGTAATACTCTGATGAATTGCTAATTTAATGGGTTTTGTTCATGTGGAAACGCGTATATATTTTAGGATGGTTTTGATTCCGAAATGGGCTTTCCGTCGTCTACAAGTGGAGCCGGGAGTGGAGTTTGTAGTTGTAACCATACTGAAATCCTGATGAAGCTTCCAGAGACACTAAGAGGATTACCTGGAGAAAAAGGTAGCTGGACAGGAGATATGAGGAGAAATTATTATGTAGGAAGAATTTGTCAGGAAAATATGAGATTTTTATTGGGGTTTTGTGAAGGGTGAAATGGGTCCCATCGGACCAGCGGGACCGCCTGGAGTACCGGGAGTGGAGGGACGACAGGGTATTCGGGGAGAGAAAGGAGAGAGAGGAGATCTTGGAGCGAGAGGACCAGAAGGGATTCAAGGTCCAAAGGGAGACGCAGGTGCGATTGGACCACCGGGAATGCCAGGTAATTAAAAGATAAAGTAAATGATCTATTAATAGGGGTATTGTGAATTGGGAATATACAGAGTATTTTGATATTGATATAGGTCGAACTGGACCACCTGGCCCACCGGGATCGCCAACGTTTTTAGGACTGGACGTAAGTTTATAGAAAGTAGGAGAAAGTGGGTAAAAGTTGTGATAATTTGTTTAAAATATGAATAATGTTGTTTGCACATGCAGCCTGATTGGAGGCCGAGAAATATGCTAAAGGTTTATAGCGGGAAGAAATTAAATTTTAAAATTACACATAATTTGGAGAATGTGTGATAAAATATTTCGGGAGTAGGTTTAATATTAATTTGGTTGTAAATAGGATACAATGGCAGGAAGCGGAAATGGAGCGTTGATGGCCCGTCCAGGAATGCCAGGTCCCAAGGGTGAAAGAGGAGAAGCTGGACCAGGCGGTCCTAAAGGTGAAAGGGGTTCAATGGGTGATAAGGGAGAACGTGGTCAAGTAGGTGCTCGTGGGGAGAAAGGAGACAGAGGTCATTCTGGGCCGAAGGGTGATCAAGGGATGTCAGGGCGCGATGGTCTTCCAGGCTCTCCAGGAGCAGATGGACAAAAAGGTGATACAGGTCCTGTTGGTCCTCCGGGTATTCCAGGAATTCCTGGAATGGGTGACAACGGAGTGAAAATTGAAGACATTCTGAATCAAATCGAGGGGATTAAAGGGGAAAGAGGAGAAATAGGTCCGGTTGGTCCACAGGTAAAAATCAAATAATATTTAAAGAAATTTGGTTATTTTACGCGTTACTATAAGTTGCATATACTTGTCAGGGTGAACGAGGTCTTCCAGGATTGCCAGGGCTAAAGGGCGACTCCGGAGAGCCCGGACCTCCCGGCCCTGCAGTACAAATGGATAGTAGCAATGTAGTTACCGCCAAAGGAGATAAAGGAGATCGAGGACGGAGGGGAAAGCGGGGTAAACCAGGGCCACCTGGACCTCCTGGCCCGGCAGGAGAAATCGGCATTCCTGGATGGCCGGTACGTTTAATATAAGCAAAAATGCAAATATTAAAACAATATCAAAGAAAATACTGATTTGAATAATATTTTCTTACATTGCAACTAAAGGATGGGGTTTGTTTTAATTACTAACTAAGTTTAAAAGGATTTTATGATTTTTAACATTCGTTTCTCCAATATTTATTAAAATTTAGGGTCGGCCAGGCTCACACGGAGTTGGTTTACAGGGTCCAAAGGGTGACAAAGGAGAGCCGGCTGTTCTTCCCGAAAACTTTTTTAACTATGAAGTATCCGGAGTCAGAACAGTTCCGGGTCCACCAGGCCCTCCTGGGCCACCTGGACCCCCGGGACCTCCTTCTCCTCCAAGCTTCCCAAGCGAAAACGAAATAGACGGAGTTGCTGGTCCCTCCAGTGGTCGACCGTTATACGTACCTGTACCAGGACCGCCAGGTCCTAAAGGGGATATCGGGCCACCTGGTCTTCCAGGCCTAAGTATTGTAGGAGAACAAGGTGATATCGGTCCTATAGGGCCTTCAGGTCCTCCTGGTAAGGCTTTGTCAATACTTACATTTACCATAGATCCCATTAGAAATCTTAACCTATAATTTTGGCGCTTACATTTACCGCTGCTTTCACTAAAGGAAAAAGTCGTTTAGCCCGTCTGCGTGAGCTATTCCCGCCAAATAGTACAAAATATACATTTTAAACGTAATAATCTGTGACCTAAATTTGTAAGATGCCTCTTTTACAATTCCACAGGCCCACCAGGACCGCCAGGATCCGGAGGAACTAGTGACGCCCATACTTCAACAACTAAAGTCGTCCCTGGTGCAGTAGTCTTCCTTTCCCGAGAAGCAATGCTAAAACTGTCTGAATACTCCCCAGTAGGAACTATCGCATTCGTGAAAGACGAAGAAACTCTTTTCACCCGGGTATCTGAGGGCTGGAAGCCTATCGTTATGGGTGAGCTCATCCGGGCTCCATCTATGGTTGTTAGTGATCTAACAACAGAACCGGCAATGATCAGACCTCCACCACCACCGTTCCAAACAAGCAGCTTGATTACACACGTAGATGGACCAAGGGTAAGTGAAAGCATTGAGTGAAAGTTTTATTTAACAAAATACCCCTGAACATAAACATTCGAATATATTCTTTTATAAATCATGCAATCAGTTTGGATTCAAACAAGTAAGAAAGTAGCCCAGTCCCTCCATGTCTATCGAAGTAAAAGCAATGTGAAAGTTATCCTGTTTTTATATATTCAAAATCTAGCTTCGTCTTGCCGCCCTAAATGATCCCTCATCTGGTGACGTTCGCGGTGTCCGTGGCGCCGACTACTCCTGCTACCGCCAAGCTCGCAGTGCCAATTTACAAGGAACTTTCCGCGCATTTTTAACCTCCTGGGTTCAAAATCTCGACTCCATTGTCAAATACTCTGACCGAAATCTCCCCGTTGTAAATATCAAAGGCGAAATTCTCTTCAGCTCGTGGACAGATATATTCCAAAATGGCGGTAGATTTGTAAAAAGTCCTCCCCAGCTGTTGAGCTTCAACGGTCGAAATGTATTCCAAGACTTCCACTGGCCTAAGAAAATGGCCTGGCACGGGGCCGAGTCTACGGGCTCGCGGGCCTGGCAAAGTTACTGTGATGCATGGCACACCGACGACGTGTCAAATGTCGGCCTAGCCACGGATCTTTTCAAAGGCGAGCTCATGGGTCAGGAGAAAGTTAGCTGTAATCATAAATTGGTCGTTCTCTGTATTGAAATTGCTAGTCATCAGCACTACAGAAGACGCCGGAGTATTGACGACAACCAGCTAGAAAACATTCAGCCGCCAAAATTTATTTCGAAATATTCGGGGAAAATGCATAACTTAACTTTCGACGAGTATACTCAATTTATCGATGACTATGACCAGGAAAATATTAGTCGGGAATAGAAATCAACGGTATTAGCAGATTTTTTTACGAGTCAACTCATCTCATTAAGAATTTTTTGTTAGTGTTCAATCATGATAATTCTCATATGGTGCGATATAAATACTGGTTAAGTTGTTTTTTGTATAAGTTTGTAAATTAAGTAAGGAATAGTTTGTATTTCTATTGATAACCTTCTCTACTACGCATATCTTGTCTTATATCATTGTAACAATAACAACCATATCCTGAAGAATAAGGAAAAAAGTAGACGATGTAATAGACTTTTATAGATCTCCCTCAACAATGCTGCCCGAAATAATTACGTGTATTATTAGTATAATTTATAAAGACTACTAAGTTATTTGTATCTATACAGTGGATATTTGTAAATATTCTTTTTCTTGTAAAAGTACTCTAAAGTCCGTTTGTAACAAGCAATTTGTATAAACTCAAAATGTTCTTTTGTTGGCCAAAATATATCAAATGTGAATCTTAAAAGGTAAAAGTAAAATGGTAACTCTATCTAATTTGGCACATTAATTAAATATATGAACTGTGACGATGTAAAAGTATTATTATGAACGATCAATTTCGTACATAGCCATAACTTATCCGTAATAAATAAAATAAAATTTTACTTTATTAAATCCAGTCCATCGTTCTGTCATAGCCTGATGAATTATGTGCAGCAGAGTCACACAGCAAACCTACTGTATTAGGCAGGTTACATCGTTACAACACGCCTTACCAGGGTATGTAGGCGCCCAGAATTTATTTATTTCATCATAGGGCTAATTTTTGGTGTCCAAGTAGTAAATATGGTTGAATTGACCAATGTCAAGTTATTTCCTGGTTCAAATAGGGAAGCAGAAATTAACTGTAGCGTCGCAAAACAACGCTGACAGGTTGAGGTAAGTTGATTCTTATTTGAGGCGTTACCCAGGTTGATATAAGTAAAAATATACTGCCCTTAAAATATACCGAAATACATAAGTGGCATTTCACTAGCGCTACAACCATATAACTCCTGAGTTGGTCGAAATTTATCACCGAATAGATGTAGCAATGCTGTTTATTGGTTACGGTTCCAAAATGTGACATTTGTTTAATATGATTCATTTGTTTATATATATGTACTTCTTTATGAGGAAGGGACAAGTAGATTAAAGGGTCTCAAAACTCATTCTCTAGAAAAAAAAGAAGTTTTCATCAAATCCATTCTGTTGAAAACTTGTTGAGCATATTTTAAAGACTTTTACAATTTTCGCTTGGCCATTCGTAGCCAAATATATTACTATACTCATGAAATGAAGGAAGTCACTTTCGATTTTTGGCGAAACATTTGCATAACTCCTTTGCAGCTGCAAGATTTTCTTTGTATAGCTACTGATAAGCCGGCAGTTTCTCGAGCTCATCAAATTTCCTGTTGAAATCAAAAATACTTCATATAAATCAACTCTACCAGCGAATTAAGGACTATAAAACTAACAATTTCCATTTACTTACGTCTTCATAACCTTATAACAGCTTTAGCTTTAAGCTCACTGAATTCAGTGTCCTTCAAATGTTTGAAAAGTCGCAGGGCAACTGCAACTTTAAACCAGTTGTCATCTCTTCGTAATAAAATCTTCTTCATACACTTTTCTAGTGGGTCAATATCATACATGTCACCAGCTTTCCAAAGTTCAAAGCAAACATTGGAATCTTCCTGTGGCACTTTGATATTCCAAACATAGAGGTATTCTCTAAATGCCCGTACACTTTCTTCACACATTTCTCGAAGTTCAACGGTTTGAGTTATACCCTCCTCCATCTCCGTTTGAAACATTGCTGCAAATGCGGGACTATGTGCTGCCAAAATACACCTGTGGAATTTAATCTATGCATCATTCTCAGCTACAATTGTTGCATCACTGAAGGCCTCAGTTTCAAGGAGCCTCCGGGAGTATATCAACCGATCTTCTACATCCGGATCAGGTCCAATCACAAATGGAACGGTTAATTTAATTGTCAAAGATGCCGTCCAGCGACTACTTTCTCTTGTCCAGTAAGTTGGGTTCCAGTTCACTCCACCATGACTGATCTTTTCTATTATTGCATGGTGCTTCAGATCGTTGAAATTAGATGGTTCTGTAAATTTTTCAAATCATCCTGATATACATATTATACTAATTATAAACATTCTAAAGGGAGGTTCATACCAAAGTTGATGTCGTCAGCCAAAGTAAAACCACTGTAAGTGTCTCTAAGGTTGGTCAGTTGTACTTCCAGCTTCGTGTCATTGTCTGGTATTTCAGCATTGCCAAATGTTGTCGAAACAAACTCAAGAGCATCAACTTCCAGATATACGTGTGATGTTCCATGATCCAACTCCTTGAGTCCTATGGAGATTTTCAATTTTGGAAGAGATTGTCCAGCATTTAAATATATGCGGATGCCACACGACTTCATATCTTGGATAAGTTTCTCCGTAAGTACTGTTCCAAAAGTGGATTCCTCAGTAGGACAAACAAATTTATGGGTTTTACATGGGCCTGAGAGTGAGACTGGCTCAGCATTGGCTAATATAAGCTCCATTTCTAAGTTTCAGATTCAAAACTTCCTTCACAATTGATTAAAATATTTCTGAAGAACTGGACTCACTAAACAATGCTAGAATGTAAACTTAGTTTCATCACGTTGCAAGCTTCCTAAAAATCAGACTTAATCTATCAGATGGTCAAGGTGTACTAGGGGAATAAAACTTGTTTTTATTAATACAGGTTGCAGCTGGTTATGCCTGTCCTTGAAAACCAAAGATTCAAACCCTATTCACCACTAGCTTGGACTTAGAATCGTCGTGTACGCTAAAAAATATTTTTTTATGAAAGTCAGATTGGATAAATAAAACATTACAATGAGATAAATAAACCGCTGCAACGAAAGAATTAAGCTTAGCGATGTTAGGAATGTAAAGAATGCTGAGAACTAAAAATAAAACCCTATAGTTAAAGATGAAGGTTC
>JAAXOA010004499.1:0-10230 GCA_036561885.1 Salina celebensis
CATGTAGAATTTCAAAAGTTGCATGCATCAACTCAACTCATTATCATTTTGGCGGAAAGACTGTAAAGTTAATTAACTACTACTTGTTCATAGAATCGGAAGATGGAAAATTTTTTATAGCACAATCATCTACAAACAGTGAAAACCAATGCTAGAACAAAATACAGCCAACAAAATCTTGCCAGGTAGCATTACTTACACACCTTCGTTGAGCTACTAACATGAACCTTTTTTTTCAGTTTGACATATTGAACTAGAGATTTAGTTTAGATTTTTTTATGGTTTGAATGAGTGCAAGTAAAATTAAACCAATGAGTAGTTTTGTTTTATCTTAAAAATCATGTTTACGCTTTTTTCAAGGGATCCATCCAACCTGTCAAATTATGTGGAATAGGGTTGGTTTCATATGTACTTACTTGCGCAAGTAGACATACAGCATTTAGAGAGAGTAAACGCAGTAAAATCTTAAGAGTCTTTGCAATCACTAATGCCCATATTCAAGATCTTTAGCTAGGGCTCTTGTTACACATAATTGCATAAAGGATAAAGGATAGTGCATTATTTGCATCCCTTGTTGTTCATTTGCTTACTTGTCTAACTATCGTCATCTTTCAAAAGTTTGATTTGGGCATATACCATTATCGTTGACTTTTACATCGTGCCGGCTCAGAGAGAGTAAACATTACGATTTTTACATAAAAAACCTACCGCGCTGTTAATAGAAAAAAAAGCTTTTTAGCTTGTCCTTCAAAAGATGTGTGTCATCTTATCTGGTATAACATGAAAACATGATGGAGCACATGCACTCTAAAAGTTTTTATAGATATATTGATTACAAAAAGGAGGCATAAATAAAACTTAATCAGATAAAAGGTTTAGGTGGAAATGTAACTTTGTTTACAATGCTTTCCCCTGATCTTAACTCATCGTTGTACTGTTAAGGCCTCGCTAAATTCAGCTTATCAAATGAATGTTTTCTTTGAAAAAAGGAGTCTTATGTAGTCACTTTCGCAATGAAAACGAATTTATATGGATTGAGCGCTGCATCGCTAATGCCTTTTATTATCATGGGAAAAAGGAAAAGCCGAAGAAAGGTTTAAACTGATTTCTTTTTTCCTTTTTTGCGCTTACTATTTTCCCCAGTGCTACAAGATTCATTTGAATGAAAAACAAGTTTGCGTCAGTTTACCAAAAAATTAATATTATACATGCAAAATGGCGATATTATGACCACCTTTCCCCTTGAAATCATTCATTGTCTTGTTGTTAGGCCGGTGTAGTATGTACTGTTTATTGTGAAGTTCAACTATTATAATAATACCTCATCCCTTTCTCGTAGGAGGCGGAGGAGGGGGAAATAATGATGATTGTATGCTTTACGCGCAGCCACATCGCGTATTGTTTGTTTTAATTTCACGATTTAAGGTTGAGGTTTTGGGAGAAGTGGGCGCAATCTTATAGTACTTATTAGGCATACATACAAGGAGCCACTACTTTGCTAATTATATTCAAGTAAAAAAATTTACAAACCCAAGAATCGTGTCGTAAAACATTCTTTGCTGTTGACAATTACAAAACCGAAATTGTTCCCACGAACACCTTCATAGCAAGTGGTAAATGTAAAACAATAAGTTGTTTGTCATAATGATTTTGATAGCGAAGCATTCTGGTTTCTTCCTCATTTAAACAATGTTTGTCTTTCTTTCTTTTCCCTGCTAAATAACTCATTTTGCCAAAGAAGCAATTTACATTTTGTTATGAAACTGGCTCAAAGCATTACTCCTAAAGAAACACCAGGGTTTATCGTTTTCTAAACAAATACGTCGACTAATTTACCGGTACATTGTAACATTCGGGAATTTCATGAATGTTGCTCAGACAAAAAATCCCCAGTGTGTATGATAGCTCGGGGATGACAATGATCTGTTTTATTGACTGTGAAAAAAATGTGATGTGATTGTTGCAATGCAAGCCTTGTTTGTTGACTGTTACACAGCAACAAGTCTCAAGACTTGTCTCAGGCGAAAGCCAGGTGTGGTTAGTAGCTATAGGGTACTTCTTCCACTATACAACATTAAAAAAATCACCAAGATAAAAAAGCGCTATAACAACTTTTGTACACTTTAGACCACACTATAATAGTAAAGCGACAACTTTTTTGAAGAAAGAGAGAATAAGAAAAAAAAATGGAAGAGAGTGGCTTAAAAGATGATGAGATACACTTGCAGAAAACAGAAGCTATGCACACACAACAAGATGATGGTATAACGGGACTTTTTTTTTCTGGGCTGACACACATAAACTTGACTAGCGTACGTACTATCCCCAATTACCTTTTATGATAGTTGCAGTAGTTAGCAAAGCTTCTCAACACTGCATTGATGCATGCACTATCGGTTGCTCATGTAGATTCTATTACTTTCATACTCAATGTTATGTACATAATCTCTCATCTCTACATTTCCAATCACAAGAGAGAGTACCTGTCCGAGTCTTTCTTCCTTGAGTACACACAGGACGCACTGGGCAATTTGACGATGAGATGTACCTAAAGGAATGCGAATGTTGGTGATATCGGTGAACTCATTCAATGCAATTTGCTCCGAACAATGGATGCACGGAGTAATCATAGTTTGCGTTCTGGTACTGGGTGTTTGAACAGAATGCATTTGATGAATGTACGGTAAAACCCGCAAGGTAACGTGTTGCTCAAATACCTCCACTGTCAAAATGGTTGGGTATGAAATATCCTTTTTTTCTGCATTATTACAGTTTTCTTGGATCATCATTGTAATGATGGTGATTGTCAAGGATGGATATGTATTTTTCTTCTTGTGGGAATGATCATGATGGTAAAAATGCGGTAAATGCAATAATAAATGCACTTATTGCATGACATTGACTTGAAAGAGAATTGTTGCAGCTACAGCATTCCATCACACTTACGCTACAGCATTTTTTTCCATCAAAAGACGAGGAAAATCAACTATGACGATTATGGTGTTCTTCCTGACATCATGACAAGGAGACAGTGTGCATTGTTGAGACTTTGAGACATTGCGAGAAAAAGTAAAATGCTAAAATGCATAGCTACAAAGCTACAATGGTATATTACGATGATAGTGATCTGTCTCCGTCAAAATGATAAACTCTCATAATGCGTTTCCTGTGTATGCTATGTTTTTTTTTCATACAACTCATATTTTTCCTAGCTATTTTTGTTACTATGTAGTATTGTCGCCCCTTTATTTTCAAGGATACACAATAATCTTTTTTTAAAAAGGTTGGCCCTTCTAGAAAAATACACATCTGAAATGTCATCGTCGCCACGTTCGCATTAATCAGTTCAGAGATCACAAGATGCGTGGTATTTGTGTACAGATTATAGGCGAAAAAATCATATTTTTTTCTTTAAAATAACAAGAAACAATCAAGCGTTTTTTTTCTTTCTTTTATAGTAAAAGCTAGCAGTAATCGGTGATCCTACAGCTTCTTACTGGTTGTTTTATTCGTTAAGTTGTTCTTCGTGTTGTTCAAAAAATCTTTAATAATACCGAATACTCTGTGGACTGACCAGCACCGCATTCTTGCAATTGCAATCAAAAGATGATAGTGCTCATGGTGAAGATGATGTTCGTCATCAAAATGTAAAATAATATATTTTAAAAAAATCATTTTGCACTTTGTGCTGCTCCTGTTGCCATACCCCCAGCAACAAATCTACCCTTACACCCATCACTCTTTCGTAATATTCTTTTTTGACGTGAATGACGTGTCGAGTGACTATTATTACATGAACATTTGTCTTGTTCCTTCCTCATTTTTCACCGAATTTTTGTTTTCTTGCCAAAATGTCAGAAAGAGTCATCGTTACAGGCGTATAGCGAGTAATAGCCGAAGAAAAAAGGATCAATCTTGTTCTTTCGCTGTTTCATAAATGTGTGCATTCTCCAAAAGTGACCAAGGCAAAGCTCCCCTTAAGAAAACAAGGAATAAACAAAAAAACGGACCAGGTAGACCAGGAGGTGCTTCAATACTACTCGAGGGAGAAGTTTCATAAAAACCGCAATGTAATCAGAAAGTCAAAACCGAAGTTGTTATATAACATCAACCAGTAAGTACCGATCAAAACAATCACCTTCAACTTACGTGAATACTTTTGAAGATTATCACAGTGATCGTGTTTTTTCATACTCGTCACAAAAAAGTTTCATGTACAATGTGAATAAGAAAGTTTCATAAGTTGTTTGTCTTCTTAGTGCGGGTAACTGACACGTTCAACCTGATGAAATGCGAAAATGCCTAACAGAAAGGAAACAACAAAATGAACGTTATTCATAATTTTTATATAAAATATTGAAAATAAATACCGAAAAAATGTGAAACTAGTTCCACTTTAACCTTCTCTAGTGAATGCTGTCATTCTCGTTGCAAGTTTCGACTACAACGTGCGTTGACACACAAAAACCATGACAATATTTTACATTACAATGGACCGCATCGTGTGCATTTATTTTAGCACTAAGGATCATCTATAAAGAAATGATTAGCACATGAAGACATAACAAATGTGCCCAGAGATATACCACAACAACAATATGAATGTCCAATAACAGCAATCAGAGTCATAATCGTCAGCTTCATCATCGCTCCTGTCTCTCCTTTCTTTTCTCTCGGAGGACTCTTCATTTTCGCAGCAATCTAAGCTGCTCCGAATCAGTGCAAAAGACTAAAGAAAATAGTTGTAACGTTGGGGCTCGCGAATTACATACCTGTGTAATGATCAAATGTGTTTTTGGTGTGCGAGTGAGTAAATAAGTAGTAACTGTTACTGACGACGAGAAGACCACTGTGAGGACTGTTTAGTGCAAACGTTCGTCTCTATCAGCATCATCATCAGCACAATAATAGTCAGCCCTTCAGTTCATCATGATGAACAGATACAAGAGTACCAACTACCGATGACGATTAAAGACTTTTCATGATGGCATAAAGTAAAAACAAGTCCCTTTCTCGATACTGTAATTTGTATGTTTTTTTTTACTCACTAGTGTTTTACGCTTTGCATAACAACTACTTTTGAATCAGTTTAAGTGCTCATGGGATGCTAGCCGTTTCTACATTTTTTTGCTGTGCGCCGTATATTTCTTAGGAGAAAAGAAAATTCGTCACGTAAACTGGGATTTTGACAGAGTTCAGCTGTATAAAAAAAGTGGTCAAAGTGTGCTCGTGTAAAACACAATATTTAGTTTTTATCTTCTCGCAATTGTGCAAATTACTGAAGGCCATGTATGTACACATTGCCAAAATTTTGCCCAATTATTGTAGTGATCATGAACGATGGGCTGAAGACTAGTGCAAAAATGATTACCAGCAGAGTTACTTTGTCTCCATGACAAGAGCCACACGAAGACAATTGTTGGTGCCAGTCGGACTGTTACTCGCATTACAATTTTCATGTAATGACAATGTTGATCTAACGTTGCTCCGGTGTTACTAGTGAACTTGACTGAGAGGCAAAGCAAACAAAAAAAATGAGATGGTACAATTCAGATAAATGTGTCAGTACAACAATGACCGGGTTTAGACGAAGCAGTGTGAACAGTGGTTGCAAGAGCGCTGAGCGAGGAGGAGTGGAGCGTGGCACGATCATGGAAGGGGAGAGTGGCGGTGATCAGAGTTGTGCTAGGTGTGGTAGTAATGGAAACAACGGAAGTGAAAGTTGGCATTTTGGAAGCCAGGAAAACGGTGATAGTAGTGATAATACTTGTCCTAATCGCAACAGATCCAATCATGAAAAGTCATTACATAAAAATATCATGACATACAAATCTCGGACAAATTATTCATATTTAGTTGTAATGACGCTCGCTTTGTTTCAATGGATTTTTGTGATAAATACTTTACATGTTGTGATTTCGCCCCCAGTGGTTTCCGCAATAGATTTAACTCCACATGGAGGATTTTATCAACGGGAGGGAGGTAGAAACGAGTTTAACTCGGGCTCCTCTTCTGCGCAGCAGCATTCTGAGTATGAAGATTTAAATGATATGATTATGACATGCTCGCGACCCACGAAATCGTCAAGAGCTGCTAAATACCTGGCTATAAAACAGTTGGATATTCCATGTGAAATGGGCGACAAAAAGAGCGCTTGGTGCAACCTACCTGGAGACAAATACCCATGGTAAGCAAGAGTTTCAAAACTAGTTGAATCTAGTACACCATAATCTATTAGCAAGTAGTACAATTCAAAACTTGCGGCTATCATTAAGCGATCGTGCAAGAAAAAAAAAAGTGGTTTTCAAAGAGAAAGGGAGGAACAGGAAGGGGATGATATGAAAAATGATAGTAGTTTTAGTACAGCAATAAAAAAAGTCCTGTCTAGACTGATACTTGGGACGCTGATAGTCTGCACACGCCACAAAGAGAAAAAAAAAATGGAAGCAGGCAATGAGATCGGTCGGCGGAAAATGAAACCTACATTTTTTTTCAAGACATTCTACCTAGATTACAAATGTTTGAGTGCGCTACGTGGCGCTGTTTAAGTTTGTTGTACTATTGGTGAACAGGTTGAAAAATGAAAATGGTCATTTGGGAGCAAATGAGGGTGCATCTTAATAAAGGTTCTAAAGACTAGTCTCTATTTTAGTAGCTAAAAAACCAGTAAAGCTGTAGGCGCTTCCAAAATCCTTAATAAACCTGAAAGATTAAAACAAACAATGAAAAATGAGATGTAAAAGGGTTTTAAAGTTTTCAGGGGATAATTTTTAATTGCAAGATGAGTCTAGCAGGTTCATCTAATGTGTAATCATGTATTATAATGTGACGATTGTTTTGTAGCACAATGAAAGCAGTTGANGGATAATTTTTAATTGCAAGATGAGTCTAGCAGGTTCATCTAATGTGTAATCATGTATTATAATGTGACGATTGTTTTGTAGCACAATGAAAGCAGTTGAACAATTTTCGATTTCATCTGTGGATATGAAACCAATTTGAGGAAAATGTATGGACGCATTGTGCTCCTCAAATTACTTGGTTGATCTTGTGTGGGTGGTTATTTTGGTTACATGTCATTCAAGTTGAATATTCAAAAAGGGTTTAAAATGATTTTTTTTGCAAGGGTGTAATACATTTCGGATTGAGTCATAGTCGACATATAACCAAAATTGTTGGTAATAGTAGGATGATAGTCAGATTTGAAAAGTAAGCAGGGCCACTTATGAATGCAGAATATTTTAAAAGCTACGTCGATGTAATAAGTACTTTAAGGTTGAATAGTAATGAACTGTTTTTACAGCGGGCAGCGTGGTAGGTAGCATGTAAAACTAAACCTATTAGGGTAAAGATAGCTAATGCACTTTTTAAAAGCCCGTGTCTGCATAAAAAAGCGCTGCGCTTGTGGAGTTAGAAAGGGACAATGGATTGGGATTTTTCAACTTATGGTTTCATTACCGGCCGAGGGAAGAGAATGAAAGTGGTCAGGGAGAGAATGTTTGTGTTTTTTTACATGTTTTGCTGCGTCATGTTGTATTCTCATTTTTGCGTCAATAGATTTTAATATTAGGTCACTATACACAAAAACAATTTCACTTGAAGAAAAAAAGATAAACATCCTTGCAACTTGAAGTTAAAGTCTTGTATAGAGACAGTTTTGCTGCCAACACACGTGACATTCCCCTTTGAGATTGAAAACAAGTTGAGATTTTTTTTTTTATAAATGGAAATTTTCTACACTTTCATTTATTTAGGCACGCAGTGCGTCGATTCGTCTTTGAGAACCAAGGATTAATGAGACGCATGTATGGGGAAGTTCAGTCAGTTGAGTCTTCTCCGAATGGAATTTGAAGATGATATGGATGATGAAGAAGAGGAAGAGAGGCACGGGCCACCGAGAGGTCCTCCAATACCAGAAGATCATCGAAGAAATAGTATCTTGACTGAGGTGTTGGATGAAAGCTTGCCCCGTATTTTGAGCGACTCTCCCCCAGAAGACCAGATTTTGATAAGAGACTACAACATGGCAAGGTCCACGCCAAGGTCATTGCCCACATCGTCAGCAGTACCTATCGTAGATGTGTCTTCGATTCGTACCTCTTCTGCAGCCTCAACGACCCCCATGATGCTGTCAACATCTTCAGAAGAACAATCTAATGCGACAGAAGTGTTGACAGCCGTGACAGTCGAAAGCGTCGCTGCAGATGTCAATTTAACTACGTCAACATCATCACTGGGGGAAAGTGAAACTGCATCGACTCCAAGTGCTTTGACGTCTACGAACATGGCCCGCAATGCTATGACAGAAGAAGTCGTTACAGAGGAAGCTATTCAGAGTACTATTACTGGTATGGGTATTACTGAAACTGAAAAGGACGACACATCCGTTGACGGGGAAACGACTGTTAGTACAACAGAAGAAATGGCTTTGACCAATTTGAGTGATCAAAGTCTTGATATAGGTTCTGAAGCAGATAAGTCAATTAGGTGGAAGCGCACCAGAACAGCAACAACTCAGTGACGCGTCAGTTAGCAGTATTACAGGGAGCATGGGCTCCGATGAAGCTCATGATTTTGTCAACCTCGATCAAAATCATATTTTATACTTTGAAGACGTCGGCAAATTAAGTAAGAAACCAGCAGCAAGCGGCACAAGTCCTGGTTCAGGTCCTGCAGAAGGTGGCGACGCATATGTGCCACCTCCAACCCAAAAGGAAGGGAAATTGAAAGCAGTGTATGTTCGCAATATGAATTTAACTACTCTCTAAATGTAACGCTGTCACAGCATATTTATATTGATTGTTTTCTAATTTTATATAGAAACGCGTGTCCGGTAAAAGAGGAAGTTGTAGCACCATACTGGGCGAATAACACTCGCGGTGAGATTCTCGCCCTTCTCAATCTCTATCCATTTGAGCAGTACATACATTGGGAGCGTTGTAACCACGAGAATAAACAAATGTTTTGTCGACAAGGGTGCAGGTAAGTGTTGCACTGTTGCATATAATCCTTAAGACATTTTATGTAATGCAATATTTAATTGAAATTGATATCCAAAATTTTTTGTAGATGTGAGCAGCAGTACAGACTCCACAGACTGTTAGCCTTTGATCCAACAAATGAATGCAGAGGGATTTTCTCTGATTGGTTCCGCTTCCCGTCTTGCTGTGTGTGCAGGTGCTACCTTAACGAGTACGAGTTAATGATGCTGAACGCTGCTGGTCAGGAACCGAACGCCAATCCTACTATCGGCAGCTGCAAAGTCTAGAACCTCAGACAGGATTAGATCTCCAAGAAAGCTTCTTCTTCAGCAGTTAGTGGACGGACCTGACGTTCAGGGTGTAGATGACATTCATTTTTTCTATAAACAAGGCTTCTACCATGAACACAATCATGGGGCTCAGCCAAGGAGAAAGCGATCAATTTTCCCGAGCACATCTCCATGATGAATGTTTTGAAATAATCAAGCTCTACAGTTGAGCTTCGCCATATCGTTACTTTTTTTGTATTAGTAGCTTTAGATTGTATAAGATACGAAATAAAAATGTTAGGATGTATTACGATACGATATTGTTTTTATGCGTTACAGCTTTTATTTTTAGTAATTTATTGTTATTTTTTTGGTAGTTTAAAATGATTATCAATCATCAGAATACATATTTCCTTGATTCTTAACCTGTTTTTCTGTTGATTTCCTATTTCCGTTTTAATGCAGAGTCACATGAAACCTGGATCGAGATTCGATCGTTAAAAATGTTATTTATTTATTTCAATCCAACAAACTTCATATACCAATCCTAAATGCGCTATCGTAATAGAAATCTATTATAACTTTTTGTACACAATATTTTACAACGTTGTGAATGATATGTATATTTTATATTCTATTTTCTACTAAATGAATAAGATAAGATATGATGTGCATTTTTATTCAAAACTCCATCGATTTTTGGCACTCGTTAACGCATATTCTATAAACGATGTACAATACAATAGTACCAATAGAGTGCAAATAAT
Source organism: Salina celebensis (assembly GCA_036561885.1). NCBI lineage: Eukaryota > Metazoa > Arthropoda > Collembola > Entomobryomorpha > Paronellidae > Salina > Salina celebensis. The sequence continues at coordinate 10,018 of JAAXOA010004499.1, forward strand.
TGATGTTTAGTTTGAAGTAAATAAAGTCCATTATTTTAATGATTTACAATCAATTTGATATGATTTTTCATTTTAAACTCAATCATGATTCTAATTGCGCTGTATAAATCAGATTTTTGTTTTCATTTGATTCCCATGTCCAAGTTTGTGTAATAAACTATAGATAGACCATCTATTTATAACAGGTTCTGGACTTGCCTGAAACAAGTTTCC
>JAAXOA010004500.1:0-10228 GCA_036561885.1 Salina celebensis
TAGGATATTTTTTTATATGGATGATAACCTAACAAGTTTTTATTTTTCGTTGTGTGGAGGGTAGCTTCGGATTAGGGTAAAGCCGAAGCCTTCTTGGCATCTGACATGTGGGAAGGCCAAAATATAATATTGTGTAATATGTATCACGTATCATTTCAACTGATCAGAAGTAGTCTGCCACACAACAGTCATATACCACCACGATCAAATGTCAGATCGCCAGAGTTCTTTAGCAGCGAGCAGTTTACTTAAGGCTTCTTTTACCTGCAGACACGTAAATCAAGTGAGCATTATTACAGTTGCTGTCAGTTTTTAGTAGGATTCTTTCCCTTTTTCATCACTTTTGCTCATTACATCAGATCACGTCTGTCCGGGATCATCGTCTATTGAACTTGCTGCAGCATTGTTATATCTTGGATTAAAATATTCAGTTTGCATGTGTGTGGGAGTTTTTATAAAAGTTTTTTTTTTTCTATTATGCAAAGAATTTTTTGTCTCCGTGTGCTTGTTATTGGTGTGAGAAAAATATAATTACATTTTAGCAGCAGAATGAAAGTCTAGTATTATATGTTTATCAAGAATTCCTTATCTTTGAAAACACTGTACGTGTGCAGATTATAAAAGCAATTTAAAAAAGATTGTCATCCTTGTTGAAAATGAATCGTGTGTCAGGTAAGAATACGCTTTTTAATTTGGATTATTTTCCGTATAAAAAGAATCGTTTAACTGATGACATTGCAACTATCATTTGCATTGTTGTCTTTGCATTTTTCGTGGGTTTTGTTTAACAAGCGGAAAGTCAAATTAACAATGTTTTTCCATACAAAAAATCCTTTCATTTTGAGTGGAATTAAGAGTGATCCTGAGTAGCCTCCGAGCTTTTTTTTTTTGCGGATGTGGGTAGGTCATTCATCAGAGAAAAAGATGTAGAAAAAAAGACAGAGAAATATATTATTTTTTTGTGGAAGGATATTATTTCGCAGTGAAATCATTACAGGTAGTATCTAAAAAATCTCTCACAAAAGTTCACATTGTAATTACACAGATAAACTTTTGAAGGGTGTTTATTCACTATCATAACAGGTAAAAAGCATATAGAGTTATATCATATCACAATTTTTGCTGCTTTCACAATGTTATAATTTATTTAATACATACCTGGATTTATTTTTTTTCTATTGCCAACTATGTTGACGATCTGGCTTGGTGCATGTAATACTTGTTTGCTTATGAAATACAACAATACATGGAGTTCATCAAAAAGCCGCACACAATGATTTCTCATACTGTTGCAAGCTGAGCTACCACGCAAAAAAAGCAAAATCAGTATTTGAATCTCATCGTGAGTGTTTTTGTTGTTTACTTGCATGTGCAAATGTTGTCAGTTTAGCATGTTTTGTGCATCAGGAAATCATAGTGTAAAAAAGAAACAAGCTGAGAAGTAGGAAAAAACTGGAATTACTGCATTTTGAGAAAAAATAATATATTCTTAATTCAATTATACAAATATAGACCGGTATTTGCGAGCATTGTTGTATTGACACTTGAGTTGCAGACGGTAGTCAGTCGCCGGTTCACAGCCGAATGGGATTTGTCTTGAGAATGTTATGTTCAAGAATACTTTTTTTACTGAAGAATTAAAGTTAAAACTTTTTTGTATTTCAAATCACGCACAATAGAGTGAGTCAGCCCTTCAAGCAAAAAATCAAACCATTTTGCTGATTTTCTGTAATAGCCAGTTTAAAACACGTGGAAAGATAAGACAATTGCTTACTATAAAATATCATACGATATTTTTTGTCAAGAATCCAAAACACCTACACTTTTTTATATACTACATAATAACAGCATCCCTAGGGAATTTCCCGTGAAATTAAGCTATAAAGTATACGTTTTTCTATATCAAACTTGGAAAATAATACATTTTTATTGTTACAACCCGCTCACACACGCCAAAAAACTTTTATTCCCTGATTCTAGTTTCCCTTTTTGTCTAAAAATCCTCATTATATCACAATCATTTGCAAAAAGTCAAATGACCTGTCTTTTTGCAGTATTTTACTGCGAACTCTGCTAAATTCACGTTACTCTCTATGAAACTAATACAATTAAATGTCTTTCCACGCTATTATTATGCAGAACTTCTATCCTTATCTGTTACCGGCTTTAATTCTGGAAGAATAATACCATCTTATCTTTATGGTTAAGAAATTTTTTGGCATACATAGCCAGTAATTGTCTTATAGCGTAATATAGTTCCATTTGCTTTATCTGGCGTAAGTATGTCCAACAAGATTCTGGTGCCATCCTATCTCAAGGAAAAATCATGACGGTAGCAGTTGTCTTACCAGTTTTCCTATCTCTTTCGTCTGTGCATGGCACATCCGCTCTCCAAAAAACCCCACTACTTCTTCATACATACATACATTTCCATTATATTTTTCCCTCAAAAATGATTGCTGATTTGAATCAGATTCTCCTTATCAAAAAATTGCAAAAGTTTCAGAATTTTCCAGAGACTAATCTCCACCTTTCATATGCAACAAGTAGGTATTTGCCAAATCAGTTTTCACCAAAGTGTATAAAAAATGTTTTCCTTTTTGTCATGTGCCATCATCATTAATGCCCATAAAATTCAAATTCTAGCTGCCGGCTACATTATCTCTTGCTCTCTATCAATTAGTTTATAATACTCGCCGATAAAACACCCAGCTTGTTATTAATTTACCAATAAAAACCAAGCCTTTCTAGTATAATAAGCAGACCAGTACCGATAACAAGTTAAAGAATAATACGTTTTTACTCAAGACTCTGATCAAATCGTACGATTAACCTTTCTGCTCCTTCGTTTTTTTTTGCGATCATACTGAAAAGATATCAGGAAACTACTCCTATTTTTTTCCTTTATCAATTTATTGTGTGAAGAAATTCATACCAAGAGGTAGATGAAAGCCGGATTTTAAGCCGATATCAGTTCAACATTTCATAATAGTCTGCCCTTTAAACTTTCGTGTTCTCTACACAAACTGAGGTAGTTTTTGTTATTTTTCTTTACAACTTTCTGTGATACGTGTGTTGTCATCTAAGCTGTAGCTATAATTGTTATGAGTTTAAAAACTCTTCAGTTTTTGGCCTTTTTGTACAAAAACTATCCATAGTGTTCCTCAGTAAAAATATTCTCCACCTGCGTTAGTAACACAATTCATTCATCACGTACTGAAAAATTGTATTCATAAGTGTGTAAAAATCCTGGCATTTTTACTCTTTTTCACAGATTCATGGACCGTACAAGAGAAAATCTTCTTGAAACGTTAAATCCCTGATCGTTATTCTTTTTCTTTGAAGAAGTGCATCTCTTTTTATAAAAATAGAGAATCCACGTTTAAGAAAAAAAGGAAAAAGAACGACACGCGCGTTTCCTATCAGCAAAATCCTACCCAATTTTTATGCTCTTTCAACTGAACACTGCCAGGTTCAAGTTGAAAAAAAATCTACGCGTGGCACTACAAATGACAAGGCTTCTGTTCAGTATTACTTGAGCACTCAAACCGCAAACGTCTAATCAACCCTTTTGTCTGGCTCAAAAAACGACACTGAATCCGCTCCCGTTTCTCCATTATATAAAAAAGTGTATCTTGAACAAAAACCGTTTCACCTTGTTTCATTCTTCATAGAACATAATAGTGAGGAAGGAGTTGAGCATCCTGTGTTCGCCTGCTGTACCAACGTCAAAAAAACTTCTTGCGTCTGGACAAGCTGCATACTATTTCCCCTTGGGCAGCCAGAGCGAATGCACACGTTACAACCAATTTCACTTTTGCGGAAATTATTATTCACAGTATGATAGGAAAAGTGGAGTGATGTGAACACAAAAATTCTTCAGCTAGCTGAACAAAACGGGGCCTGCATTTGAACAAAAGTGCTTTGGAGAGTGACACCAAACAAAAAATTATATGTAGTTTGTCTTTGTGGTTTGATGATATGCGTAAATTATCGTCGCAAGCAGTTGAAAGTGGTTTTCATATCGCTCGTGCTACAAAAATCTTGAGTTTTTCTCCATAAACGAGAGCAGGTGACAAATGACAGTTTTTTGTTTGATAAAACCCAGTGTGGTTTGTGTGCAATCAGCGAGGCGAAAACGACACTGGTTCATGTTATTATGAAGTTGATCATTATTTCGAGGAGAATCTGGATGAGAATATAATCAAGTGAAAAAGAGTGCTTTTTAATGATAAAGTGTTCAGCGATAGAGAGACAGAAAGGTTCTAAATGAGCTTCCTGAAATGGTCTCAGACTGCCCCGTTTTAAAGCAACCCCTCCTGCAGAGCAACAGCCCAACCTGGATAATCCCTTATCTTGAGCAGTCACACATAAACAGGGAAATCCGAGACGAACCCTTCTTCCTTTTCACACAGAGGAAACAGCGTAGCGTAACTTGTTGCCACCCTACTCGTCCTGTGGAACTGCTCCAGTATCTAGATCACCCTCATAATGTGCATGTCACTGATACTCGACTACTGGGAAACTATCTCGCTCACAGCAGGATGCAACCTTTACTCGAAAAACTTTCGCTTTTGTGTCCTCACTGTGAAATCGGCCGACCAAGGGTCAAGAAATTCTCCAGTTACGTCTATCACTCCAGTGGGAACGTCCAAAACAGCTCAAATCATACGTAGAAACTCATCAACCTTATCGTCATTCTTCAACTCGACAGCTTTACTTCTAAACAGTGCTGGCAGTGGTGACCTGAACAGAACTAGTGGTGATCTGATAACAGCGGCTTCCAGTAATGGACAGAGAAACTATTACTATAACAGTGGCATTATAACAGCCACCAATCCAGGAGGCCAGAGTACAATTATTACGAGTGGTGGGAGTGGGAAATAATCTCAACATGTACTTTCGTGAACGTGACCGTCCGGTTGTGGACGCAGAAACATTTTTATCGACTGCCTTGCCAAAAATATTGATAGCTTCGCTTATCGTCTTCCTCAATCTGTTGGCTATTGTTACCATGATAAGGAGCAACCGGTGGGTATCATCGGTTGGGGCTCGGAAGGGATTCTATATATTACCTCAGAGCACACAAGGACTCCTTCACAGTTTGTTTATAGCTTACTTGCTCCTCGGTCTGCTAACTTTATACTCGCAGCTCTCCCTCTCGTTTTTCATTCTGGGGGAGTGGAGGATCTTTGAAGACCAGGGGAAAGAGTGTCTCACTGTGAACAGTATACTGATAGCGTTAAGTGTGGCGATTTCGTTACATCTGGTGTCATTGGCGGTGGATAGGACGCTGGCGTCTTATTTGACTTATTCAAAATACACAAGTATTGCAAGAGGTAAGAAAATATAAGATTTTAAGACCATTCATATGCATAAAATGTGCTAAAAATCTAAACTTTTCCCTTTTTTTGTGAAAATAGGTACTGTTCCTCTATGGCTATTAGCTATATGGTTGCCTTCGTCTATTCTTGGGGCTCTTCCGCTCGCAGGATGGAAAACAAACTTCAGCTTTTGCATCTTTCTCCATCAGTTTAATGATGACTATCTTCGTTTCGTGAGCGGATTTTATTTCTGCAACTTGGCTCTCATCCCTGCTCTCTACATCTTCTTCCTGACTGTACTCAAGCCAGCACGTTCAAGATCCCAAGATTTTATACCGGTGGCATCGTAAACTTCAAGCCCATCATCGTCTCACATTTGCAATGATCCTGGCTGTGAATGCAATTTGCTGGACACCATTTCACCTGTACTTGTTGACAGCCTGTCTTACCTGCCAGTTTTCTTACCTAGCTAATGGATTCGTCTTAGAGTATCTTTACATGATAGCTCTCGCCCCAAGTCTGATTATACCCCTCATGTTCTCCATCAGATCCAGTGTGGTTGACAAATGCGCTTCCAAAATCGCCCGTTGCGTGACCTTCGCAAGGGGCGAAGAGAAATACAACCATAATCCCTTAAGTGCCTATCACTACTCATCATCTGCATCAGGCACAAGTGGAAGTGGCAGCAGAACAAAGTCGCCACTATTTTATATCGATGAATTAAGCCGGAAGTCAACAGCTCCGTACCACCTTCACCAGCCAAGACAACAGCCTACCGTACACATTGAAAGTACCGGAATTAACCACAAGCTAAACTTTTTCGTACCAAAATATCTTCCAACAAACCAAGGCCAATATGAGAATCCAACCGGAAATGAACTTACATTGACAGCTCCAAAACCTGGTCGATATGTCAAGCAAAGCACAAGCAAACACAACAAGCAAAGTTCATCTCAAGCCCCATCCTCATCTCAATCTCACCCAGCAGGAGGATCTCAAGGTGGAATGGGAGCGTTAAAAAACTTCCGAACTTATATAAACAAAGGGTACAGGAATGATCAACAGCTCCGTACCACCTTCACCAGCCAAGACAACAGCCTACCGTACACATTGAAAGTACCGGAATTAACCACAAGCTAAACTTTTTCGTACCAAAATATCTTCCAACAAACCAAGCCCAATATGAGAATCCAACCGGAAATGAACTTGCTCCAAAACCTGGTCGATATGTCAAACAAAGCACAAGCAAACACAACAAGCAAAGTTCATCTCAAGCACCATCTTCATCTCAATCTCACCCAGCAGGAGGATCTCAAGGTGGAATGGGAGCGTTAAAAAACTTCCGAACTTATATAAACAAAGGGTACAGGAATGACCGGAATGAGCCTGTCTACGACGCAGCTCAAAGTGGAAACAACAGCAATGACGAACTTGTCACAAAGGGAGGTCGAGGAGTTGGCGATGGCACTGATGATACTGACAGTCAATGTGGATTTCCTATTCCATCTCCGCCTCCAAGTCAGAATGCCATCTACGCTTCGCACTACTACTCCAGGTTGAACATTGACGGAAACAAGTACGGCTATCGATAACGATATTCCTCCCTTCTTGATGACAGAAAAAATTTGCAGTATCATTTTAAAACAATGTATAACAAAAAATTATGATTAATATTCGGAATTGTTTGTCCGATGATTCGTCCATTGTACAAAAAAACTGCAAGGTAAACTGGGCGGGTGATTTTTAGCTATGAGAGTTCATTCTTCTTGCTGTCACTACATCTTGCAGATTGAACTTATCCGTATAAATTATTCTGTCATTTACTATGTAACTTTTATTTATGAATCAATTTGCCCTTGTCGTTTTTTTTAAGATTCAAAGATGACTGTGAACGATATGGTTTTGAGGGTGTAATGAAGTCTGCCTGTCGACAGTAGGCAGGTATAGGTTTTTGCAGTCACGCAAGAATGTCAGATTTGATAATTACAGGATATAAGAAAATGTCAAGTTTTCTTTTCATGTGTAGTTACAAGTAAATTATAGAGTTGTAAAGTGACTGAAAATTTCAAAATGGTGCCATGAAGTCAGTTTAGATAAATTATAATAATTTTGTTTGTAAGATTACGATTAGGATATGACTTCAGTATACAGTTTACTCAAGAGGATGATTAATTACTTTATTGATAACTACAAATTAGATGTTTTACAAAACTTTATGACTTGTCATATTTTAATGAATATTATTTCTGACCGCATTATTGCATGTAGGTATGTATGTAGTTAGTTGAATTGTACATAACTGATAATGATATTTAAAAGTGTGTGGACAAATTAAGACACTTTGTAATGCTAGGAAAAACCAAAGAAAGACTTGTAAAAAAACCTTCATCAAGGACAGTAAAATAAGACGCACTTTTGTACATAAGCAAAGCACACAAATTATAATGTTACCAATTTTTAACAGTCAAGCTGAGACGTTTACATTGAGAAGAGTGTCGAACTAGTTTGTGAAAATATAAACTTGGAATGATTTCCAAATAAAACTTGTACACAATTTTGTATTTACATACAAGTAAAAGCAAATAAAAAGATAATGTAATAATCTATTTCAGTCTCTTCATACGCAATTCATTCTAACTTTGGCAGTGTAGAAATTGCGCAAGGCATTCTGTAAGAAAGATGCATAATGCATAATATCTAATGGAAAGTAATTCAAGTCCAACTCCATTTATGGAGTTCTTATAAGAAATGGTGATATAAAATGCATATGAAGTATCTTTGAGATTAAAAAAGGCTTTTATACACGGGGAGTTCTCAGTTAGCGATTATAAAACACTTATCATTATTTTATTGGAAAGCACACTTAACAATTATTTACTTTGGTTCATAATTCGACTGGGGCAGTATTTAAAATGGAATCCAGGATTCTCTCTCCTCACAGTCTCGGTCCGAAGTAGGCTGATTATGAATGACCAAGGTAATTCCAGTTTTACCTCGTTTTCTTAGATTGGTAGCAACTTCTTGAATTTCATTTTTAGTCAAAGTCCAACCCTGAAGGTCCCCAATGGCCTTGAGATTAATGCATCGCTCTGTAATCAAAGTTAGAGAGTCCTTGTTGAGACTGAGCATTGGTAAAACAATAAATTCCTCCAGGTTTTGTAATAATCCTGGGTTACGACTGATAGTGTCAGTCAGCACGTCGTGGGTTAACTGCAGGACATGGCCTGCTTCCGGGTCTATTTCATCTGCTGACAGGCGAGCGGTCCAAATATCGACAGTTGAATACTTGAATCTCTTTAGAACGGGCGAGTGCCGGAGAAAATACACGGCTTGAGTTGAACCTTGTGCCCATATCATACTTGGCCAACCCCCCGCTCGTGCCCGCTCGTACGCCTTTGACGGAAACACAAGTCCAGACGCGTTTATGGCCGACGCGAAGCGATGGCCATGAAGTGTCAGCCAGTATACTACGCCTTTGGCTGCCCATGGTAAAAGAAAAATGCTTTGCTCATGCTTGTTGAACAAGCTGAATCCTTGCATGAGTTTGCATTGCTTGTGCAGTGAGAAAAAACATGGAACAAAGCAAGGGTTGCTAACAAGTGCAACGAGTCTTTCTTCATCATTCTTTCATGCAAGTTGTAATACTCATAGAGTGTGTGTATAAAACCTTGTGTGTACCTTCACATGTGCAAAATATTGGCGCTACTGTACCGCAATCCAAATAGACCCATCAAAAAGTGTGAAACACCGAAAATTTTGTACACAGGCGATAGAAGTTGAAAGAATATACAATTGGAATTTTTTCTCATACCGCATTAAAATTGGTCAGCGATATATAATCAATCACAAATTCAATCAATCTACTGATGCGACCAGTGGACGTTGTTTAAATTGAACACGTAAGCAATTCATTTCCATTGCTTGAATTAAATTGTTCAACTATATATATATATATATCCTATTATCCACCCGTCATTATCCCATTTTCCTATGTACTTTACATATGACGTTTCAGTACTAGCATGCGTTAAAAAATATAGTAACGGCGTCGTAACTTTAGAATGTTTCGCATACTTTTTCACAATTGCCTCCTGAGCGATTTCCCACATTCACAATTACCAATTCCTGCCATATTCTAGATGCGTTGATTTTAAAATATTCCTAACTTGCAATCTGTAAATGGAAAATTAATTGGAAATCAACTTAGAGCCTTGGATTTTTTACGCTGGGAAATGTGGAATTTTTCAATCTATGGAAATAGAGTGCAATAATTGGTCGTTTTTGCAATTCTGTTAAGGAATTCGTATGAGAATAGGCGAAAGAGTTGTTAAAAGAAAGTTTCACAAAGTGTCTTCTGGACGGCGTTAATAAATATTTCAGTAGCATACAAAGCTTTAAATAGAGATAACTGTTCTGCTCTAATTGCAATACTTAATTTGGGAATGGACTCAGCCTGGCATCTGAATCATCATTATCTGACTGGCATTTCCGGTAGTCTGTAGCCAGTCATGAGAAAATATCCAAACGTTGGTTTTTTAAGTAAGAGAAACAATGATTGCCGTAAGACGCCGTTACTAAACCTGCACTCAATTCAAACAAAATTATCAGATTGAGTGGAAATACAAACATTACATTGTATTAAAAATACATGTTCAAAAATTGTAAATTAAATTAAGTGTTGGTTCTCCAGACGTCTTTATAACCGCTCCAAGTTAACCATGGCCATATAAGAACATTCATATATTACTTAGGTAGTGGACAGAGAGGAACAAAATTACAACACGTGTCAAATATTTACTAGCAACGTTCACTATTGAGCAAAGTTAAATGGTTTGTTCGTAAATGTGTAAATGGTTTGTTCGTAAATGTGTAAATGGTTTGTTCGTAAATGTGTAAATGGTTTG
>JAAXOA010004501.1:0-10228 GCA_036561885.1 Salina celebensis
CTCTTCAGCTTTAATAGACTTACACCAGTAGTGGTCTAACGTATCTTTTGTCGTTACATACGCCTTGTCACTCTCACGTAACCTGACCTCCAAATAGTTTATCCTTTCTGCTTGACTCTTTTCCTTATCTCTGTTCCTTCGTGGGTCCAATGAGGCTTCACTGGAGTCCCCCGTCTGTGTTCTTGGCTGGTTATCCATCTTGAATTGAAATTATGTCCCATCAAGTTTATCTGCCAAGAAACAAAGAAGCTTTATATGATAAGAATCACAAACGAGAAGGCTAATTAACAGTATTAAATTATACCATATTTGCCCAAGGAACTATGGTTTATGGTAGATTGAGTAGAATGCATACAAGCGAAAGATGGGAGAGAATAAGAACTGCTCAGCATCGAGATGTTGCAGAATCGAGCTACCAAATATGAGTGAGAGTAAAACGGGAAAATAGCGAGTGCGATATTACAAGATTTAGTAAAGTCGTCAATGCTACAAAATGCGAGCAAGTGGTTATTTTGTCATGTACATACCTTTACTTGGCGTACTTGTCTGTTGCCCTGGTGAATTCAATAATATCCCCAACTTCGGTTCAACTAATCACACACGACTATATGTGTAAGTTTAATTGAAAAAAAGCTGTTTGTCAAAAAAGCTTGCGAAGGCATGTTCATCAAAGTATGAAAAACATACAAGTGATGAAGAGCTAGCTAAATACTGGCCTAATATACAAGTTTAATTTCATAATCTTAACTGTTAATCTTATTATGTGTCACAAAGAGGCCATTTGTGACTCTTAACTGTTATTACTTTGTTTGTAACAACAAGTGCGGTCTTTTAGTATAATTTGTGACAACTAATGGTTCACGTGAACTGGCATGTTTGGGCATGCGCTTTTGCATACTAATATGGTAGATACTATATGAGGCTTCTATTCTGTAATGAGTAACGCTAAATAACATATTATAACGATTTATTTTATTAAGCAGCTGGTTGCAGAAGTAAAGCAAGTTTATAAAGGGGAAAAGCGAAGAAAAAAAATATATATCACCTTGTTATAAAATCACATTTTGTTCCACAGGCTGGATTGAGTTGGTCGTCCACTTGACTACCGTGTACTCTGGTTTTTCATTGAATATATTTTGCTTCTTGAAGAACTGGTGAAATGCCATAAATTGATGAACGTTGTGTGTGTTTAGAAGGCTAGTATCAGTTGAAGGTCAAAGGAATCATAATCAATTTAAACTTGAATCTATACAAATAAGTATTTATGGCTTAAATATAATAAAACAATCGACAATTACCGTTAATTATGCACAGTTTTAAATGATAACAAGTGACACTGCAAAATACAATGTTGGTGGCTGGGATATTACGGTTAATTTTACATAAGCTTATGCTTCCTGGTTGTTACACAATCTCCACTAAAGATGAATGAATTGCACTCATGAGCGAAGTCTGATTACTGAAGTGTCGGTTTGGACTTTGGAGCTCGTATCTTAAACTGGTTCCGAGAATGTAGACTCCCGTCAATTAAGTCTACATCGAAGTTTCTTGTAAGAAGCAAATATTTTTAGTGCAGCGCGGACTGTGCTGCGTTAAGATGACTGGCATAAGTATATAGTTTAGGCGTGAATCTTATACAGCTTGATTTTGGACAGGATAGAAGACGATTTTTTTTGCACGTTATCATCTAAAACCTTTAACATAAGCAAAAGTTGACTAAGTGCAAGGACAAACTTGCTTTTATTTGTACTGGAATTGTACAACATTCCTTCTTCTGAAATGCTCCTGTTTGATCTAATCTAAGCTGGTTCAACAACTTGTTGGAGCTTTACTTCTATGTTCATTCACACTAGACGAGCAGAGCAAACACCTTGTGCATTTCTTTGGTGAGTCATCTCGGCCACAATGAATCTTTGTGTTACAGCTTGTGTATTAACTTTTATTACTGCATTAACGATGCGAAACAATGTTTTACTGCAATGTCAGTGCATATTTTCACTTGATTTTATAACAATGTTGTTTGTAGAAACCCGTATTTTTGTGTGAGCAATAATTATGACAGAAAATGTAGCTGTCTATAGGATAACCGGTGACGCGTATAGGCTGGCAATTTTTAATAAAAAGAAATATAAATGAACTTTTGCCGATGTGAGTGCTTTAGCGCTAGTAACGCTTGAGTATAATTTTATGCAATACCGTGTTTTTATCTTCTTTGTCCACGGAGTCAAGTATGGTCGTTAAAAACATAAATGGTTGCAAAGTCAGCCGCGCGTTACCAGGGATTTTGCAAGCACGTATTGCTGGTTTTAAAAACTATGTGCCTCGTGAACTCACCGTTTTCCAAGGATTGTATGTCGAAAACGGTCATGATTAAGGTAACGTATGCCATTATTTGATTGTACCAATGTAATGAAAGATTTTTGTTGGTGGATACGATTTTCAATACGTAAAACAAGCAACAAAACAAAAATGTTCTTTTAGTAGGGGTTTTATTTGTTTTTAATAACAATAAGGTTAGGATGTAAGTACAAGTTGAATATAAGCTACCGGTTACTACAAACGTGGACTTCAATATAACATTGTGGAAACCAAACGGCTAGAAATTCCAAGACAAAAATATTTACGTGTCGCTATGATTCTAACGGAAAGTGTGTATGCTTACAAATAGTTAAAAAACTAACAAGAATTAAAACAGCATTATAACTTGTCGCTTTATTCAGGTATCATCCGTAATTTCAAGCTTAAAAATATACGATAACGGTGATTATACGACGGGTACGAGATGATAGTTCCAGAAGCATTACCTCCCAACTACTCTGTCCGGAATTGGAAGTGTTTTCCTTCGGTTTACGTAAGTCCAAATGTGTACCCATCTCTGGACCTGTTTTGTTAATGCATCTTTGTTTTTCAATTAAATCACTGTTTTTCTCGTGTGCTTGTGATGGTACGTCGTATTGACTTGAGTAACAAGCCCAGTCCAGTAACTTCTTACGCCATTGGTCACGCTCCTCTTGAAGTATGTCGTGAGCTGATACCAAATCCATGTATAACTTTCTATCCCTATCGTTTTCTGTAGATTTTAATTCAAACAATTTCCAGGCCTCTTCCAACTCCTGAGATTGTCGTCGATTTGTAGCTTCCAGGTTCTTGATTTGTTGTTCCAATACCGTCACTTTGGAACAATATTCATCAACTATTTTCATCTTCTTACTGTATTTTGTTCTGAGAATCTCATGCTGTGTTTTAAGAGCATGGTATTTTTGGTGAAGCTTCTTTGCTTCTCCTTTCCAACTTAATGGCCTTTCCAATGGGATTTGAATACTTTGACTATGGCTGCTTCCAGGTTGTGGGTTTTGGATAGACATATTTAAAGATTCAGACCCGTGCGAGTATTTTTCTTCAATATTAGTTGTTGAAGTTTAATATTTTTATTACTAACATGAAACAAACGATAACAACTGTGTAGTTCATATGTATGGATAGGAAACTGCTCACCCCTAAACACTAAATGCTCAAATAATTTCCAAACACTCCACAAATTTGAACTGCCATGCTAAAATACGAACATGGAGAAACATATGTTTTAATTTGTTTGCACATTTTTGTGAACAATGCTTTAAGAACTGCCGCAGAAAATTCAGCCTAACTATTGCTGGCAACAGGTAAAAGACAACTGCAAACGTCATACTTCTAACACTTTTAGAAGCATGATATTGTGTTATGTACGGATGAATGAAACCAGTCGTTGCACCACGAATTCTTGAAGTAGCGAAAGCGAACCAACGCTCACTAATATCAATGACTGATTGCATACGAACCAATGAATTCATGAATCATTAAAAAGTCTATCATTAAGTATTCAACAACACGAAACTGGATATTGGTACAAGAAGCAAAAATTATTAGTTCAATGAGTTCTATCAAAAATGCGAATAAAATTTATTAATTAACATTTAATTAACATTAAAGTTAATTTTAATTTGGCCGTAACTCGTTATCTAACCGAAATTAGATATGGGTGCAAGAGGAAGAAATGATCTGATGGATGAGTTCTATCGAAAACGCGAATAAAAAAATTTCGTCATTTAATTAACATTAAAGTTAATTTTAATTTGGCCGTAACTCGTTAACTAAACGAAATTGGATATGTGTGCAAGACGAAGAAATGATCTGATGGATGAGGTCTATCGAAAACGCGAATAAAAAATTTTCGCCTTTTAATTGACACTATAGTTAATTTTAATTGAGCAATTAACTAATGAACCTTTCGACGAGGAATCTTGAAAATTGCACAGGAAGATCCTTGGTAACCAAGGAATACGTGTGAAAAGTTTCAGCGAAATCCGTCGGCACCGTATCGAGTTAAAAGAAACACGGACAGACGGACAGACGGACGGACAGACACCCATGACGATATTAGTAAGTAGCTTTCGCTACTGAATAAACACTTGTGACAATAGTTTTTTTTCTTCCTCAGGCAAGTTTTTTTCTCTAGCCTAGCGCATTTACTTATAATGTGCAATACATTGTAATACTGCGATGCGTTTTTGGTTGGTTAAGCTGCTTTTTTTTGCAACCTAAATAAAAGTGAGAGTGATTCGTCATCAAATTCTTTTGTGCACAACGTTGCTTGTCTGGCTGAAAATAGGTAATAGGAGATTGAAGCAAATTACCATGTTAACAGAAGGTTATGCATAATGAGGGTTTTGCAATATTTTCTTGTTTTTTTTTCTCCGAATAAGGGACTAAATGTTGTAACCGAGTAAATTTGTATTTTGGAGGCTCAAAATTTATTTGATGTTGCATGTAACTGAAATTGGGTAGGTTTAGGATTTCGCATAGAACATTGTATTAGACAGAATTATTCAATTCCCCAAACATACGAAATTACATGTCCGATAAATAAAACTTGCTGCGTTAAAGCAAGTATGGAGGTTACTTTACTACTTCTGTATGTATGAAACTTGGAATATGGTAGCAAGTTTGGGCTGACGTAAATAGAAGCTGGTAACCAGGCCATTTTCGGTCAAAAATCTGTCGTCCCATTTTTATTTTGGTGTTTATCGTTACTGTGGTTGTTACAGCCGAAATTGTACAAAATTGGACAAACACCATTAATTTGTGTCTGTATGTCGGACGACGTTCAATTAAAGAGCCGTTAGCCAGTTGAATGATGTTGCGCTTGGATGGCGGTTGAAATGAGCAGCAAGTGTGCAGTTTAGTTGATTTTTTGACGATGTTCTACTTCCAGAAAAGCGTAACGTTGCGTTACCCCTGCGAATAGACTACCAATAAGTTCATGAAGAGCCATCTTCCTAAAGTTCGTTGGCATATGTGATACATACTTTCATACTAACAATCATCGGACATGACCCACAGTATAAAAAAATGTTCAGTCGTTTTTGTTTCGGTGTGGATACTGCTATGATAAACTTTCTAAATGAATGATTATATATAGCTCGATGTCATATAATATATCAGATGAAAAGCCAACTTTCTAGATAGTCTTCTATTTGGCAAATGTGTTGCAATTCGGTGGATGTGACAGTTCAGTGCAATACAAAATGGCATATGTATTTTATTCTCTTGTATTTGAAGCTTGCATGTATTGTCGGCGTCATGTAGTGTATGAAATTTAAACTTGTATTGCAAAAAACTGGCTTTCGAATTTCATAAAAGAACACTTTGTTCAATGTTTTAAGAAAACGATCTTCAACACCCTAGAAAAATAGACTTACTTTATATTAACATTTAATAATCCTGTTGGACTGGCGGTATTATATGCACAACAGTTCTTGCGCAGTTCTCTTTATGAACATATTTACCACTGTTAACATTGATGAGTTCAGTAACTATTAGAGATTTAGTTTTCATTTTTGGATCCAGTGTAATCACGTTCAAATTCTCATGTGAGGCCCCTTACATCAGTGTCGTATATGATATTGCAGTTTTCGGAATATGTCCAACGGTATTCTTACCCTTTCCGCAAGCTTCATAAAATTTGCGGAAATTACAACCATCATACTAGAAGAACGAATTTCAGAAGGTCAATCGGTGAGTATAATTCTTGAGTGTAGTTTACATAACAGATCGACGTTAGTGGTGGAAGAGTCTATTTTGTCTATTAGGGTACAAAGCCGATAAACACATACTTTCTCATAATAGTGTAGTGTGTATCTACAATTATTCTGTAAGGTAAGTTACTTGACATATTTATACTTATGCTGACAATTAACTAAGAGTAACGGTAGACATTGCATTGCTGTGTCTAGTTGTTGGCAGTTATGGTGAATAAGAGCTTCAACTTCGATTGAAAATGTGAGGGAAAAACCTTAAACTACAAGACAGAGTTTCAATATTTTGTCTGCAATATTTTGTATGTCTGCATTGCAAACTATTTGCCAGATACTAAGCAAACTCGAAACAAACAGAAAACAAAATCCATGTGTGTGAATTGATCTCGATATACTGGGCAGCATTGTAAAGTAATATTGTGTTATTTGTATCATATTGAACAAAGTAAGAAAGGGACAAGACAAAATGTCTCGAAAAATCCTAAACAGAAAGCTTACTTCATTGTTTCACATGTTCTGATATTTTTTGCTTCACGGGGATGCGATGGTTTACTACAGATCATGTCAAGGCATGCGCGGCATGACTATGACATGTTTCAATGAAAGTAATGTTTATGGTACCAGTGTGATTCCATATTCCAACGATAAATCTGTTTTTTGCATCTTTAAAATGTTGAAGCAAAGTACAAACAACGGCTGAGCAATTTAAATATATGATATAAGCGGCAAGACAAATGCACATTGCCGACACAATCATTATAGTTTTCAAGATGAATTCTGCATCAACAAATCTTAGCACTACATAGGCCCGCTTCTAGAATATTCTAGCGTCATACTGCTACTGCAACATTTTATAACAGACATGGTGCGTCTGCAGCACATTGTCAAATTGTAATATTGAATTGCAGTAAAAAATGCATCATCACGGTAAACTACCACTTGATCTATACCATAGTTACTCTGTGCAGACTAGACGAGTCCACTCCTTTTTTTGTGACTCGTACTATGACTGTGGTGTTTTCATATGAGAGAATGTTTTATAACAGAGTAATCTTGTCACAGCTTAACACCTCCTGTAGTAAGCGCCAATGCAACATTGCACACATGTTCAACAACAATTCTATGCGATTAGGGTGATTCCCCATTGTGAATTAGCGTTTTCTGTCAACTTTACATTTTTTAAATAAAAAAGGAAGGCATTGGACGGAAGGGAAGGGATTTTTTAAACCATGCCATCAAAGAACACTTTCAAAAACGTTAAAAGTTGAAATACGTTGTGAGGTGAACGCTCTATTTTAGTTTATAAAGTAATTGTGTTGCATCAAATGCATCATGACTGCCAAAACTCTTCCTTATTTATTACTTGTGCTAAATAAAAGACATTGAACCAATAAGTTACGCTATTCAGTTTCAAGATAAGCTAGGAAATCTTCTGATCAATATTTGGTGTGAGGGTGTCTAGTAAATAATCTTCACATAAATCATTTCTAGTTTCTGATTGTTGCGAGCTGTTTGGGATGCGAAAAAGCTCAAATAAACTCTCCCAACGAAGGCATCTAAGTTCAATGATGGTATGGAGGGCACCAATCGACGTTTTTAAAGCTCAACGCTTGGCTGCTTCAACTTCCGTAAATTTTATGAAACCACCGGATTTTAACCTTGCTCTGATTCTGCGAACCAATAAAAAGTGCATACGTTTTGCTTGGGTTAAAAGTAGAGTTGGGAATTAAGAACATGTCCACGGGTTACCCGTACCCGTGCCCATGACGTTGGCTTGTTCGGCCCGCCCGTACCCGTACCTCCAATCACGGCTGTACTGGCCCGTACCCACGGGCGGGCATGGATACCCATGAGATTTTTTACACGAGCATACGTGTACATGGCATTACGATGGAGTTTTAGTCGAGCAAATATCGATGATTGGAACACATTTATTGTTGAAAGAAAAGTAAGTTTATTGAAGTAAACATGAATATTATTTCTTCTAATATTGAATCATTGATGATTTTATTCAGCAAAAACATTAAGAAAATCAAAAAACTCCACCATAAAATATCTGCGGGTAACCGCAAACACCCGTGATGATTTTTTCTCTTGGCCCGCCCATACCCGTTCCCCCCGGAGTCTTCTTAAATATTCATCGACCCGCCCGTGGGTACGGGCGGGCGCGGGCGGTTTAAGACCGCGGGTAAAATCTTACCCATGTTCCCAACTCTAGTTAAAAGGAGAGCTGGTGAACAACCCTTGTTCCTTTGAAACTATGACAGTTATGATTTTAGTTAGCTTTAGAAAGCTTTTTTTTTTTCAGAAAAAGTTGTGCTAATGTACTGAATATTCAGGGTTTAACCTTTAATCTATACGAAATATCTGATGTGCGTCTTTTAAAATATTATAGAACGTTTTTAAAAATGCTTTTAAAGATCATTGGGGTTGTTTTTATTCTAAGGACAATGCATTGCAGGCTTTAAATTCAGGCTCCTTACCATTAATAAGGGTGTGACCATCCTGTGTGGTTTATGTTATTAATTATGATGGATTAATTATTTACAAGGTTAGAATTTAAACTTCACGGTAATATTGGTAGTGCATATGCCGGGGAATAATAATTAAGAATGTATCGCAAAAACATGATTGGATAAACTCAAGAAACCATATTTTATTTAATATTTTACCAAAACATATTTTATGCCAATTCCAACATTTTATCAATATTTTTTCTTAATCTTCGATCAATTTTCAATATCTACCTCTTCATCACTGCTGACATTAACAAGTTTAATCGTATTTGCCATATTTTTGTCTATGTCTATGACATTCACTCCAGATAACTTCTGCTTTTTCGCTGGCACGTCATCCTCATCCCCTTCAATTTCTCTTTTGACAACTGAATCCGGATCTAATTTGATGTCCATATTTTCTGCTGATCCTGCAGGTCCAGCTGAATCCTTACACATCAACACATTTTTGGAGCACGTTGGTGACACACTGTGTTTTGTTAGACCATCCTCTAGCTGTTTAAATGTACTAACACACTGTTCCAACCGGCTTTCAACTTTCTCCATCATCAAAGTTAACATTTCCAAAGGACTGGCTTTCTCGGGCTCTTCAAATTTAACCCAAGCACCCAGCTTTTCTACGAGTTTCAAAATCAACCGGTCCCCTTCTTTGTATTTGCTGATTTCATTATCCTGCTCCCTTAAGGCCTTCTCCAGGTCTAGTACCACCTGACCACTCTCATCGGAACATGCAGAAGTATTTTCCTTCGTAAGTTCTTCACTATCAAGATTGGAAGCATTCTGCACACTATTCAATGCACTTTCCAACTGCAACATTTTACGATCTTTTTCTCGCGATTCTTCAGTAAGTTCAAAGCGAAGTTTGTCAATAATACGCTCATTTTCTCGTATATTTCTTCGTAACTTTTCCTCTAAACTTGTTTTTCTATCCAGTCGATTCAGAGTTGAATCTTTCTCAGCTCGGAGATTTCGCAGGTCTAATTTCAGCTTCCAAATAAACTTATCCTTTTCCTGTAGTTTTCTTTTGGCCCAAAATGGCCCATTTTGTTGCCTATGTTCACTTCTTAACTGCTCAATCTCATCTTGAAGGCTTCTGATGTAGTCATCATTTCTTAAAAGCTCATCTTTAGCGATTCTTTCACTTTCAGATTTCTCTGTCACTAGGTTTCGCAAGCGCTCATTTTCCTGGGATATTTCACTGAAACGTTTATCTGCTTTGCTTTTCTCTTCATCTTTATCCCTTAACTCGGCTTCTAATTTTGTAATTCTTTCTCCGGCCATAATCGACTTCCGGAAATAATAGTCCAGCTTAGACTGTGTAGTCGCATATGGATTATCATCACTTTCACTCACACTTGTCCCTAAACTGCTTATGTTTTCAGCTTGGCTCGTTTCCTGGTATCTATTCCCCCGTGGATCCAGCGAGAAACGATTGGAAGGATGGTGAGATGTGCTTGGTTGTCTATCCATTTTGTTTGAAAAGTTTGTCCGTTCAGTATGACCTTTAAATGTAAACAATTTTGCAGGTTAACCCAGAAATGTCAAGATTATAATGGCTATGGCATGACAACAATCATTAGTAGAAATATACCATATTTTTTCTTAGAATATCCGCCTAAACGATATTTTTTGTATAAA
>JAAXOA010004502.1:0-10226 GCA_036561885.1 Salina celebensis
ATCAATCAACAAATAACTGACATGGATAAATACAAAACTGATATGTGCATTAAGCTCAGTTTTCTAGTTGCAATTACGGAACTAAGAGCTGCAATACAATTAATGTAACTTGTATCAACTCTACGTTCAAAAGTTATTTTTGAATTTACAGGCGTCAGTTCAAAAAAAAACTTTCACCACTTGAAAATTGAAGTGAAAGTCAAACAATAGCAAACTAGTAAATCTTAATTCTGCATTAAGAAAGTTTCTGTACAAATACATCAAGTAGTCCTCCCATTTCATCCTTAATTCTGATAATTTACACCAGTAAAATATGAAGTCGTATCGGAATTACAATAGCATTTTCATTTTCTCCTATTAGTTTGTCAGGTTGAGTGATATACATATCAATCAAGAGTACGATCTATACGAAAGAATACTAGATTTTTCGTATTCTGGCAGGCCCATTTTAATAAAATAAATAGAAACAAGTCGTAAATGAAGTCCTTAATGCATAGTACACTATTGCATCGAGTTAGGCTCTAAAACTGGCAGTTTCAAATCGATGGGGGGTTTTACGTAACGACGGGCATATTTTAAAATCACTATCAGATCATGTTTATCAAACTCTTTCGTTTTGATTGACTCAAATCATAACATAACCTATGCCATCAAAATGTCAAGATTAAGAACAATACATCGCAACCATGGAATAAGATGCTTCCTTATATTGAAATAAAATCCCCTCTTTGAAACTAAACGCTCAAATGATCTAACTAGGTTCATTTAATGCTTCGTTGAATTCTATAAGTCAGGAGAAATTGTAAATGTCTGTGTAGAAAATGCTCAGCTCCATATTTTTTTTACATATCAAGGACAGTAAAAATGCAGGGAGACAGAATTCATTCAAGATAGATTGATAAGAACTCTGCATTCTAGAAAGCCTTCGGGTGAGAATGAAAAGTATGCAAAAACTTTCTCTTTATGTACAATTTTTCATAGCAGCATTGCTTTAAATTATTGCTGGTGCGAGAGAAAAATATCAGAGTAGATTATGTACCACATTTATTTGAATAACTACGAAAAATGCTGGATCGTTTCATCAAAAGCCTAGCCGTACTTTCTTACTCTTGTGTGCATCAATTCATTACCGTTGTTCCACACGTAGAAAGGGTGCGTGAAGTCTGGAGTGGAAAGAAGATAAATAGTTGTTTTAATAATATTATTGCTACCGGTAGTTAGAACGGGAACAAGGTAATAAAAAAAATTTCACGTGGGAGGGAACTTATAGAGGTATCACTGCGTACACTATTTTTTTTGTCTGAGTGCTTGACTTTCCGTGTAAAAAGGGAAAGTCTTGGAGGGAAACAACAATAAAAACAGTAAAAGTTGTTGGTTTGTTTCTTTCTCGGGTATTTTTTTATTACTTTTTCTTTTATTTCTTTTTCTCCAGAAAAATGGAATATAAATAGGGAAAACCAGAGCAAGTAACACCTTAAAATGAAACGACTAGTTTTATCGTCTCGTTTAACATCTTTCTTTAGTGCAACAAAGATGATGCACACCGTGAAATTGTATAAATTACGAGACTGTTCATTTCAAAAAGTTAAGACTTGTGTACTGTTTTATATACACGTTTTATATGGATACACTAAACTTTTTCGGTGGATGATTAACAATTATTTTAATTTTTTAGGCATCTATTATCAAATTCTCTCTATTTTAAATAAACTCGTTAAAATTCTCTCTGCGTTCGCTTTCCTGTTTAGTTTGATATGATGATTTTTAATGTCTTTGCGCAAAGTTATAGCTTCCTTCAATTAGATATAAGAAATCAATATCTACCTTGAAAAAGTGAAAAGAAGTCAAGTATTGAGTACACGTGTGATGTTTCGTTTTCTATGAAAAATGCGAACTTATGCTGTAGTTAATGAACCATACAGCAGACAAAATGATTGGAAGCTTGTCTACCTGTGTAATATTTTACAAAGAAAGTGCAACCCATTGTAAAATTCTTGTTCTTAGCTCTAATACGCTTTATGGGTACTGCTATGGGCGCTTTCTTCCGTTTTTGATACATCGCCCTAAGTTTGGGATTAAGTCACGATGATGATCAGTAAAATGCTGTGTTCAACAATATTATATACAACAGCACATGAAAGAGCCTAACAACGGTACACTGGCACGTCGTTGATTAGGCGTTTGTTGATGAATGATGTCTTTTTTCCAACGGCAAAAGCTCGAAATAAATGATGAAAAAGGAACTATACATAATATACCTAGGAATTTAATTCATATTTGATACCTACCGTATCAGTACATCAAGTTTTTTAAACTCATGAAGTAAAACGTACATTTAAAGAACTAAAGTATTGTTCGCAGATAAGAAAGTTTACAGGAATGAAACAATTAAATCATTGCAAGCCATGATGATGATGGTCCTTGATGACCATGATTGTGCCAGTTTAACTAATGTTTTGTTGCGAAAACCCCTCATGTCTAGTTCCATATTTTCCTACGATTTTCAGACGAATCCAAAGCAGCTGAACAGAAAAACAACATCTTTATTTCTATATCATCATTTTTCAGGGATAGAACAGTATATTTTATCCCCGTCACTCGTCAATCTTTACTGATGATGTGCACACAAGGAGCATAGACAAAACTGCGTAAAAACCATCCCCGGTGAAACCTATCGTACGAAACCATTATTAATATCAATATCTACTGTCTCAAGTTCATATCCCTGGAGAGAAAAAAAAAACATACGCGATACTCTTAATAATCAAGTAAAAAAAATATGAAACCTATACATGATGTGTACTTTTTTTCTTCCTGTTTTCATCCATTCTTCGCAAAATTATGAACTAGTCAGTAGCAGTGTTAATAAAAATGGAGGAGTTAATGTAGTGTGCATTGAGAAAACCATACTTTCCCGAGTGGCATTAGGCTCCAAAAATACCAAAACCGTCTTCCTCCTCCTTACTCCTCCTCTTATTTTTTTTCAACTTTCATTCTTCTTGTCTGTGCATTATCCCTTGAAACTCTTTCCAAACCAAGTAAAATACATACTTTGAAGGTGAAATATATTTAGACTATTATTTATAACATTTTTCCTCCAACGTGTATCAGTCTTTTCTATTTTAGATTTTCTGTATCTTTTTAGGTTCTCCTCTGTCTGCTGTACACAATGCATAATGTATTGGAATCAAAACCCCGTATTGTAAATAAAAAAAAGTAGAGAGAAAAAAGGAACAAGTCGACACATCTGCAGATATGACAAGCCTTCATCTCTAAAATACTATGGGAACGATTAATGACTTGCCAACAACAAGTATACATGTTTCTACACAAGTGGTGCTCCGTTTTGGATACATTTTTTTGGTATGTTCACCCGTTCATTCTTTCACGCCATCGTAAAGATTTGATTCACTTGCTTTAGTTTTCTATGATCTATATAATATGATGATGTGCAAATAAATATTATGCAGCAAAATGGAATAACAATATGAATTTTTTTTTAGTATAGAAAAAAAATCCTCTACCGCTTCATTTTTATCACCGCCAACATCATTATGATGAAGGATTTTCTTTCTTTGGCATAGTTCAAACTTGCTCAACGTAAAAAAAAGTTTTGTTATCAAGTGATACGCACCCAAGTGGAGTACGTAGCATGACTTGCAATGGAACGTGAAAGATATTTTTTGAACAGCAGGTCTACTGCAAAAAAATAATGCTTTCAGAGAGAGAAAGGTCTCTACTAATTTTCAACAAGGAGTGATGGAGATGCCAACTTGTTATCTGTAAATAGTTACACGAAAAGGTGCACACTTTAAAAATAAAACGGCACAATTTGTAATACCACCGCAGCTGAAAAAAAAATCACCCTGACAAGCAACTCATTCGTCAGATAAAGGATAAAGAGGAGAAAAACAGAGACAACAAGCAGGAGTCGGATAAAATAGAGAAAGAAGAGAGAGAGGAAAACAAGCAGAGAAAAATGGACAAGTCAGCACATACGCAAATGGTGTGTGAACACGATATCTCTAAAAATGTTAAACATTTATTTCTTGTTGATAAGCTATCCAAAACGATGTGTAGTCTGAAAAAAAAATTGGAAAGAGCACGCGACAAAGCAAGAGATAAAATAGAGCAAACGGAAGAATGGACAGACAAGTAGGAAAAAAAACTAGAGAAATGGAATGAGTCTCCTATTAAAAATAATAGTAGTAATGCCACTCATGAGTCTTGTCAGCTTCTAAACACCACACAATAATGCATTTACATTGAAGCTCAGCCTAAAAAATAGTTTTCACTGGGCTATCGAAACAAAGTAATAATTTTTGTGTGGACAATGTGTAGTTTTGGCGGATAGGTGTTCTCTACTAGATTTTGGTTTATTATTACACATACAAGTTTTATTGCATTGCGTGTGAGATTCCCTCATAAGTTGGACCACTCATTGTGTCGGCGGAGAGTAGAGACGTGCTCTACATAGGAGAGATTTGCTCTCATGACAAGAAGGGGATGAATGCCAAACCACAATGGCCATCGCTGGAAAAGGTTATTACTACATTTTGTTGTTTTTAGACGCAGCTTGAGTAAGTCGTGTAGTTTATCTTGCTACCTAAACAAAACACCACATCCGTCCATTTGGAGGTCCACATAACCGCCAACACCACATTGTCATTTATCTCGGTCTCGCTGCCAACTCTGACCACTCGAGAACGGATGAGTTCTCCCGAATTGTTTGTTTTTTACGCTTGCAACAATAACATGTACAATCAGCAATGATCTAAAACGCATTTTTACGCATCACATCGTTCTCTTTGTCTATTCTATTCGCATCCCCATGTCCCATCCTTGCCACTTTAATTTTCTCCGTGTACATTTGTCTTGGCACATAACTACTTAAAGTCTGTCAACTTTTAAAGACCATTGAATATTTTGAGTGCAACATAAAATAGGCATTTCAGAGAGCTGCAACTGTGCACATCAATTTAATTAGTGCTAATATCCAACATGCATGAAAAAGCGAATGCATACTTGTATTGCAAGTTATGACACATAAAATGTTTTTCATAGAATCAAACCGGAAAATGCCGTGATAATTTGTTGCAAGCCTTCTTGAATTATAAATATGAAAAGTATCGTGCCAACTAGTAAGAGAACCTGAAATAACATGATAATAACTGAAATCCGGTAACATGTAAACATTAATTGACCATAATCACTTTGTAATGAAAGTGATGACTATCTCATCCCAACCTTTTAGTATCATTGTATAATTCAATTATTAAATCTCTATTTGCTTTGACTGCTTGCCAAACATTCTGAAATTTGTTATCCACCACTTTTCCCAAACCTGTTTATGACCGTTTGCGAGCGAATCTTTACTTTAGCGGCGAATCCTTATTCAGGATTTACAAGCGCACATTAATTTGTTTATCTTGTTTGTATCGTTTTTCACTCAAAAACTATTAATTATCAAATACTTACTGTACTAAATGAAAACCGTCTAGTCTACTATTTTAAAAATTCTCTATTATTAATTGGCATTCATCTTGTTTCCCGATGTTAGGTTCGTGATATTCTATACCCAACAAAATTCGATATTTAGGTACTAAAATATGATGTTTTCATACACCTACAACTTGCGCCTGATCTGCATGTAGTATCGGTATATGACAGTGTCATGTTCCACATCTGTCAAGTAGAGTAAACACCAGCCAAATGGTCTATCATCAACCTTTCTCATGATGCTTACACTTTAGATTTCCATGTACTCTATTAACAGTCTGCTTTTAGCTCACAGTCTGTTTGTAGGTCTGTATGAATAATGCAATATAGATAAGAGCGTAGCCAGTCTTTTACTCTTGCCATTTCGTCTTCATCCCTCGCGTCATCAAGACCAAAAAAATCAATACAAAAGGTTAGCCAACTAGATGTGAATGATGAACTATTCACTGATGGATTTCACTCTCGAGTCAGAATATGTTTTAAAGTGCGTAATAATGCATTGGAGCATTCTCCTGTAGCGATTTGTACGTATGGAAATGTAGCTTTGCTAATTTCACAGAAAATCGAGGAGTTGTTTATAAGTATATATTTAAGGTTTTTCTATTTTAACAACGTATAAAACATAAGAATACCCTTTCTACACAAATACCGCGTCACCAAAAAAAATCTCATGATAGAACAACAATCAAGAATACAAGGAAACAGAAGTGAAATAGGGAGACATAAAATGATGCAAGCTAAACTAAACAAAGTGCAAACGAAGGCGTAAGTCAGCACTCCAGGGAAGAATCAAGTGGGATTGGGAAAAAATAATACAAACAGAGTGTGTCCACCTCCGATCTCTCTGAGTAATACTTGTACACGGTTGTTTGCGTCAAACATTAACAACACTACAAGAAGCGCTTTTATAATTTTTGAGTAACTCGCCATCGTCTGACACACAAATTACCTACACGGTTTAGGCGGTCCAGAGTCCAGTTTCACTTCCCGGTGAAAATACAAACTGGTGAGATGTGTCTGGACAGCGAAAAAAATCCTTGTTTGAGGTGGATTGTAACCTTGTATGCAATAAAAAAGCTGATATCATCATGGTTCTCCTCCGATACAGCTAAATGTAGACTTTTATTTTTCTTGTTGATATTTGCTCCGAGCAAACTAAAGAGAATAAATAGCAAAGAGATCAGTGTCATCAAGTTTTGGACCAAGGAGTGTGACCATTACGAGAGCAGCGGTTGGAAATGCCTCTCCACATAGGTTTCTTTTTTCTACTCAGCCACCGTTAAACTGAATGGATAAAAACCAATAAATTATTACAGTCCACTTTTCCACTACCATTAATTTGTAATGACACATAGGTTTGGATTTTGGTACACGGATATATTGCAAACTGACGCTGTTTTTTTGTAGGATGATACCACTTTATGTTGCGGTTTTTAAGGAAGATGGCTTACATTCATCAAGAGATAACTTTACTGTGCAGTTACTTTTAATGCAAAAAAATACAGCCTTCTACGGTATTGCTCAACTATTTTTGATTGCAACAAACATTTGCAAAGATGAAAACTACTCAGCCCCCATTCATTCCTAGTTTCAGTATTTTTTTGAAAATTAAAAACATCCCAATTAGTGGCTAGTTACTTTAGAATACCCTTTAATTAGCTTAAAAATATCTGCTAATTGGTAATTTCTCATGCATAACTTCTCATCGAAAAGTTTGTTGAACAAACATGTACGTTGTTTATATACACCCATAACTTTTTTTTTCTATTCTGCGAAGTACTGCCTCTCTCTCTCCACTTTTAGTTCCAGCTAACTTTCTTAATTACCTACAAAAAAAATTTGTTGACATTTACTTCGTGTTTACCTAGGTACACATTTTGCCCAGTTTTCACAAGGCGAAAAAGGTAATTACGTTTACCAACAAATTTTTCCTTGTGGAGAAAAAACCCTGACACTTTTTTAATTAGTTAAAAAGTCATGTCAGTCCAAACTACACGTGTACATGTACTTATTAAATTGTTTTTTCTGATGATTAAAACATTAGACATTTATTTCTTTTCCGTTCCGACATGCCACCCTTACCCTGTTAAAATGAAAAAGAAAGTTGGCGTAAACAACGTAAATTGTAATGAAAAAACGTGGACACTGGTATTACAACTAAAGCTAAGCGCTTATTTTTTGAATGGCGAAAACAAACACAAAACATTTTGCTACAAAAACAAATCTGGTTTCATAGAATACCGAAAAAAAGAAGAAAAAACTACCAATTGTGCGAACAACCGAGAAGCGTGAAAACAAGAAACTCTCAGCACCTCATCGCGCCTACTTACTCATTTGTGTGCGTCCCCTTGTCCTCGTCGTTGGACTCGGTGATACCCTGTTAAAATGAAAAAGAAAGTTGGCGTAAACAACGTAAATTGTAATGAAAAAACGTGGACACTGGTATTACAACTAAAGCTAAGCGCTTATTTTTTGAATGACGAAAACAAACACAAAACATTTTGCTACAAAAACAAATCTGGTTTCATAGAATACCGAAAAAAAAAGAAGAAAAAGCTACCAATTGTGCGAACAACCGAGAAGCGTGAAAACAAGAAACTCTCAGCACCTCATCGCGCCTACTTACTCATTTGTGTGCGTCCCCTTGTCCTCGTCGTTGGACTCGGTGGAAATGTTTAATACGAGCGTACTTGTAAATTAGAAGAAATGGCGAAACTACTTTGGGAGAAAACCAAACAAAAAACTTGTTTGGCCCAACGACGAGAGCGTATCATGATTTCTCCTCATCGTTATGTAAAACGGGTAGGAAAACAGTTTCTTCTTGTTTTACACTGAGCATTTCTCTCAACCAACTGACGAGGAAAAGACAACCCTAATTTTTAACAGAATTAACAAAATATCACGTTATACCGAGTGTTATTCAACCACAAAACTCGCAAGAGTAGTAAAACACGGATAAAAGTAGCGGTAACATGAAGCATGCATATATCAACAAGCCTGCGAAGCCTATTGCGTTCAAGGTGTAAACACAATTAGAATAAGTTTCCATCCCGATATTGAAAGTGGCAGTGTTATGATACCATCATGCTACTATGCATTTTGTTCAAAGAGTTAAACCCTGATACAAGAGAAATAGATATGTCATAGTGTGTTGTAGTAAACCTGTGTGGCAACATCATCACCGTGAAATATTTCACCTTCCTCTCTAGTCGGCGTGAAAAGTACAGGAGTCATTGGGACTCTAGTGGTGACAGTCTCTAATTTCATCGCTAATTGATACAAAAAGCTAATTGATACAAAACAATATTAATATAGTTGGCTTCGAAACTAGAATGATAACAAGGGAGACACCCAAACTTGCCAGAGGAAGGAATTACGACTATAATCAAAAGATAGTGCGATGAAGCTAGGAAGAGATACTTTATATGTTATGCTCCACGAGTAAACCCTGATAATAACAAAGACATGACTACGAGGTAAAATAGATTGGACCAGCTTGTTTGAAATGAAACCACAAGCAGTTACCACACGTTGTTGCAGAACTACTGTTAATAGTATTGTTTTCCAAGAGAAAATAAAAGCTCCTTGCAAAATATCTTGCTGTCATATTCCTATCAGATTGAGATGACAAAAGTCTGTTTTTGGGAAGCTTGTCTGGTGAAAATAACAACAACACAAAAACAGAATCAAACTTTCCAGATATTTTTTTAGGGTAACGATTCTCTATGCAATATCTTGGATCTGAGTTGATAAAAGGGGTAAATTTTCTGTTTCGTTTCAACCCTGTGAGGAAAACTCAGCAAAGAGAGTGTGAGAGAGTATCCAAGCAAAATGTAAAAGAAACATCAATAACAACAAGGGTAGAGAAATAAATACACGTGTGCTAACGAACAGACACTGTACAAAACAAACATTTGAACAAAAGCAAAAATTGTTTGAAAATAATCAGGGCAGTTGCTTTTTAGATAATAATAAAAAAATAAACATAGATCTTTTTTTTCATTTAGACTGTTTCATTCAAATTCATAAATATAATTTCATTGTGTATATTTTTCATTACTATTTGAACGAATCTGACTGACATTCCATCTGTAAAAACATTACATTGATGTCCTTATTTTTGTTTGGGGAAAATACGAAAAAAATGGATTACTAAAGGAATATTTATTATTATAAGGATTTTTTTAGTAAATATCTCGAAACTTGTCTGCGCTAGAAGTTTGTGTTAGATAAATCTGGTATGGAAACAGTTGGCAGTGGAAAACGCAAAGTGCTGCAAGGGGTATTGCGAGACGCGGATCTACCCACGATACTTGCTCACACTAGCTAAGTACGGAACGGTTAGTAGCACGGATGGTTTCTGCTCCTCACTCGTCCTCAGGTTCATTCTACTCAGAAGAGAACAAACTCACTCCCGCAATTTGCAAAAATATTAGATCCACTTGCATGGTATGGGGTACTTGCAATTTACACAATGTCAAAAAATATATATCAAGAGGACTGTCTTAAGAAAAAGTAGTACGTAGCAAAGACACCACTTGGCTCTTGAAATGCAAGCCAAATGCACCTTGCATGCAGCTTTTTTGCATGGGATAGATTTTAATATGGTTCAACCTCGACAGGATTTTGATAGACGGCTCAAACATCAAAGAGCTACGACATATTGACAAGTTGCCACTGAATATTCAAATATTCCTTGCACTTTTTCACGTTTCCATTATGTAAAA